>JALJVW010000386.1:0-20272 GCA_024865655.1 Emberiza elegans
CTCTCAAGTTGAGGCTTTGTTGCATTTTTCTGTCATACTCAGTGTGTTTAATACTATGTTCATTCCTTTACATATGAACTTTATAGATCTATAACTGCAACCCCTGCAGGCATTTTCCACCTTTCTCCCCTTGTTCTTCAAAATGTTGGGACTTAAAAATTGGCCAATTTTAAATTTTGAAATAAATAGAACTACATGGGTTGTTTTCAAAGCTGTTTCTGGCATTAGAAATTCTGGTTTTAAAGAACATCCATTCTTTTAAATTTACTCTGTTTTCTTAACACATAAATACTTAGTGGAAGAAAAATAGCTGTTAAATGTATGTACTTTACCTCATCTGAAGTCCTCTTGCTTTTTCCTGCATTTTAATGGCTGTTAGACCTGTCTTTTAGACTGTTTTGTTTTCAGTATGTTAAAATGGTTTGAAACTTCTAAAATTTCAGTAGAATGACTTGTATTTAAAAATATTTCAGCTTCAGAAGGAGTAAAATATGCACATTATAAGATGGTGAAAACAATGTTAAGATGCCATTAAATTTTTTATCTGAAATACAAAATGTGGGACTATTTGTTGTTGCTTTAAATATTTGAACACAGACAGAAATCACCCACCAGCCTTCCTAGGGACCAGAAGAAGTGCAAGGATAGATTAGAACATCTATTTCTGTATTAATCCTTGATTAATCTTGGTTTCACAACAATGACAAACCCTACTTCAGAGCCTAGACATAACAAGAAAACTACAAGCACATCTTAAAATATAATGAAAAATCAAAAATCCCAAATTCAGCTGAAGTGGGAAGCAAAACATATTTGTTTTATTCTTTTTGTGTAGTCTTAGGGATAGGCCAGTAGTTTGGGTTTCTTATGTTGAGCTGTTGAGCAGTGAGGTAAATGAGATTTGTTATTGTATGTAGCTCACAAATATTGTGCAAAGATCTGGAAGAATATGCTGTGCCTTCCCCATGAGCACCTGAAAGTGAAAAACTGAAGTTTGTACTGCCCACTTCTAGACTCAAACAGTAACTGATCAATGAGAGCCTTTAGGGACATGAATCCATGGTATATCACACAACTCTCCTGATCCTGTGAGTGTGTCCTGTGAGGTGTTGTGTCAATCACCTGAAAAAGTACAAAAATATTGCCAGCAACACTGCAGAAAGCTTGCAGGAAATGCAGACAGCAGGGAAGGGTGTAAAATCACATCTGCCCGTTTCTGTGCCTGATTTCATTAATGGACTGAGGGTGCCCTGCTTGTGGCCAGGGCAGCAGTGCACAGCTCCATCTCTCCTGTCTCTCTCTCTGGCCTCAGGCCCCGTTCCCTGGAGCACCCCATGGGGGAGAATCCAGGGGGTGAAAGAGACAAAGAGACCAAACTCCTGGGCTCAGACACAGACAGGTCCATGGGGGAAGGAAAAGCTGTGCAAGGAAGCAAAAGCAGGAATTCATTCCCTGCTTCCCACAGGCAGGTGGGTGTTCATCCGTGCCCAGGTGAGCAGGGCTCCACCCCAGGCAATGGTGACCTGGGGACACAAATGCCATCACTGCCAGCATCCCCCACTGATGTGGTTTGACAGGAATTCTGGGATGCTGTGGTCACACCAATGAGTGCTCAGATTTTGGTATTAGCACTTGAATTGACCACTGAGATTTGGATATGCTTCTGAGAACACACAGGGGTTAAAAAGCAGGGCTGCTCTCGGGAAGTTCTCTTGGGACTTGGCAAAGGAAAGGTCGGACCTCCCCTGCCCAGTGTCTGCTGCTGGGTGGGGAGGGGAAAGCCATGAGGCCATGAGGCAGGCCAGGCCTGGGACAGAGATGGGGAGGCCTGGCCTGGCTCCCCTGAGGGGTGGAAGGGTGGAAGAGACACCGGGAGCCAGACACCGGGCAGCCCCTGGGGGCGACAGAGAGAGCGCCGGTCCTTGGGACTGTTAAATTTGATATCTTGTGCTGCCAGCACAGCCGGGCCTGCTGCGGGGGGGGGGGAAGGAGGCAGCAGTGATGTGTCCAGCCGCTTGTGGGAGCTTTTAACCCTTTGTGGACAATGAAAACTTTGCAGAGCATTGACTTTTCCTGGAAGGAGATGGAGTGAAAGATGAAGAAGGAACTGAGCAAGGGTTGAGAGTCTGAGCAAGAAATGTGAAAAGAACCTTGAGTGGAGGGGAGATGATGGAGTGGCATTTTTGGCTGGACTTTTCTTGTGTGGCCATAGACGGAACCATTTTTTTTCATGTGACACAGAGACTGCATTTATTTGAGAGGCAGTGCCTCAGAACCAGAACCAAGAGGGTTTCGTGTCAGTACCCCTCAGCCCCAGGGGTGAAAAAATGTGGGGGGGACAGGTGTCCCGAAAAGAGAGACTGTGCCTTTTTTAGAATGAGACAAGACATCCTTGAAAGACAACCCTACAAGCAGCTCTGGTCCATGTTCAGTGGTGAGAGCACTGAGCACAGAAAGATGTTGTTATGTTTGCCCAATTATCCCTCATAAAAAAAAAAACCAAACAATATTTGAAATAGCAGCAATTTTAATTGAATAGTTTAGAAAATATATAAAGAAAGGGATAATTTGGTTCTAATAATAGCGCATAAGGAAAAAAGATAACTGTGGGGTACAGAGTGCAGGGCTTCTGGACCCTTGCCATTTTTTTTGTACTGAGCTTGCCAAGTGAAAATTCCCCCCTTATATACCATGTGTTAATACCATATTCTCCCAATTCCGGTTCGTCATCTACCTATCTCCGCCCTCATTAACACCTTTAATGCGCATGCGCCATCACTCAGTTCAGTGGTCGCACAAGTCTTTGGGGGTCGTCACTGATGAAGGCCTCTCCTCTTCCTCGATGTCCTTTAATTCACCTTTGGGTTACACATGCGCACCAAGCCAATACATCGTAAGCCAAAACTAACATATTACTACATCTGAGCATCAAAGCAATAAATTTTATAGCTGGCATTTTCCTGGGACCCAACCAGGCTCTACCTCTTTTTTTGTTCATTTTTAGCAACATATCTCCAACTTCTTTCCTTCTGTCCTTGAGAACATCTGCCAGAGGGGGTGCAGCCCCTCCTCTCCCTCTCTTCTTTTGGTATTATAACTTTTAACTATTTTTATTATTCCCAAAAATTAATTCTTATATGGTAGGCCCTGTCCTTGTGAACATCTGCCGGGGGGGGAGGGGGGGTGGAGTCCCTCCTCTCCCTCTCTTCTTTTAACATTACGACTTTTAACCATTTTATCTATTCCCAAATATTAATTACAGTACCAATATTGATTACTCTTTCAATTTTATCAGCACGAATCATACCTATTTATCACAATGTCATGATAGCAAAGGATCTCCAAGCGGTGCTATAAGTGACATGGAAGCACACAAAGTTTCAACAGTGTTTCCAGGGAAAGCCTATGGTACAAGAAAGACTCCTCTCCTCTTAATGAACTGAAGAGTGAGTATTCTAAAAGGTGGTGCCAGACCGAGAGTTGGTGATTTGGAGGAATGTATTGTATTGGAAATTTGGTGGAGAGGAAGAGGAGATGTATTTGTGAAGTTTTCATTTTCCTTGTTTGTTTTTTTTTCCTTTCCTATGTAGTTTAGTTAATAAAGTTTTCCTTCTTTCTAAGTAAGAGCCTGCTTTGCTTATTCCTGGTCACATCTCACAGCAGACACCAAAGAGAAGGTATTTTCATGGAGGCACTGGCATTGTGCCAGTGTCAAACCATGACACCCCCTTTCTGCTTCTTCCCCCTCTTTCCAGACTGATTCTTCTTCCACATGGGCTGGGAATGCCCTGGGATCCAGTCAGGGTCCCTGTCCCAGCTGTGTCTCTGCCCCTTTCTGGTGCTTCCCCAGCCCCTCGCTGCTAGGGCAGAATGAGGAACAGGAAAGGCCTCGGCTCTGGGCAGGAACAAAAACCTCCTGGAACTTTCCCTCTGTTTCCAGGCCAGATCCAAGCCCTGCCCCAGAGAAGCCCCTGGGAAGGAGGTTCAGTGTCCCCAGCCCAAAGCAGTGCCCAGTGCCCATCCCCAGCCCCAGGCACTGTCGTCCCCAGAGCGTCTCCTCTAGGACAGGGATGGCCCAGCGAGCACCAGGCCGATGGCGATTGCAGCCAGGGGGGGAAAACAGGCAGGAGGGATCCATGCTGGGAGTTCCAGTGGTGCTTTATGGACCAACACACCCAAGGGCTCCAGGCACCAAGAACCAAGAACAAAGCAGGGTCCAGGGTTTTATATGGTGTGATAAATAGATATGATTCATGCTGATAAAATTGAAAGAGTAATCAATAATCGTAAATAATATTTGGGAATAGATAAAATTGTTAAAATAATTTGGGACCCCCCCCGGCAGATGTTCACAAAAGGGCCTACCATATAAAAATTTGGGAATAATAAAAATAGTTAAAAGTTGTAATACCAAAAGAAGAGAGGGAGAGGAGGGGCTGCACCCCCTCCAGCAGATGTTCTCAAGGACAGAAGGAAAGAAGTTGGAGATATGTTGCTAAAAATGAACAAAAAAGAGGTAGAGCCTGGTTGGGTCCCAGGAAAATGCCAGCTATAAGGGATTTATTGCTTTGATGCTCAGATGTAGTAATATGTTAGTTTTGGCTTACGATGTATTGGCTTGGTGCGCATGTGTAACCCAAAGGTGAATTAAAGGACATCGAGGAAGAGGAGAGGCCTTCATCAGTGACGACCCCCAAAGACTTGTGCGACCACCGAACTGAGTGATGGCGCATGCGCAGTAAAGGTGTTAATGAGGGCGGAGATAGGTAGATGACGAACCGGAATTGGGAGAATATGGTATTAACACATGGTATATAAGGGGGGAATCTTCACTTGGCAAGTTTGTACGCGAGGTGGCACGGGTCCAGAAGCCCTGCACTCTGTACCCTGCGGTTATCTTTTGCTTAAGCGCAATTATTAGAACCAAATTATCCCTTATTTATATATTTTCTAAATTCTTCAGTTAAAATTGCTGCTATTTCAAATATTGTTTGATTTTTTTTTTTTATGAGGGGATAATTGGGCAAACATAACAATTTTGGTGCTGAAACCCAGGACTCTCTCAACTCCAGGGAGGTGGATAGCTTCTGGGAAGGAGCTCCCCACCAGACTTTTTAGTGGTCCCAAGGCTAGACCACTCTCCCTTGGGAAAAGAGAGTCTTTTATTACAATAATGCATAAGCCAATTAGGTATTGAAAGCACACAGGAGAAGCTCCCATCAGTGCCGGCTTACAGGAAGGAGAGAGTACCCATATAAAACTGCTTTGTGCACAAAGACCCTCGTGAGAAAAGGAGGCTGTGAGTACCACGGGGTTTTGGGTCTGAGGGGCAGCTGTGTGCATGTGTGAGTGTGTGTGGAGTGTCTGAGACGGGTGCTGGGACAGTCCTGGACACCCGACGCGAGAGGGACCTCCCAGTACCGCGTTTTCGCGCTCTCGGAGAGGAGGCCGGCCAGGAAAGGAAGGAAGTGAAAGAAAAGTGAATGAGTGGGGACTCCAGGAGGTTTAACCCAGGAGGGAGGAGGGGGTCCCTAGTCCAGGCACCTGTGGGAAGGTCCTTGGGCAGGAGAGAGTAGGGAGACTGAGGAGAGTGATTGAATAGGTTCCATTTCCTTGGAGGGCTGGTAGCAGGCATTTTAGTATGTGAATAGATGGTGAGAGGACAGGGCTAATAGATTGAGAAAGAGGGAGAGATAGGAGTGGAACAAGTAGATTGCAGAGGGAGAAGTAGGAGTGGAACAAGTAGATTGAAAAGGCAGCGTGGCAGAGTAGTAAGTGAGAAAGTACATCAGGAAAATATAACTATAATTTTAGTAATTTTTGTATTTTAATTTTAAAGTAAAATGTGTAATATTTTTTATGTTTTGGGATGTCAGTCCCAAATGGGCAACGTCAGACATGGTGAGGCTGAGGGTGAGTGGAAGGCTGTCCAAACAGGCTCAGCCTGCAAGGGGCTCATTCTTCTCTGTGCCTAGACCTCCTAAGGAGACATTCAGCATCAAGATCACTTGGGAAAGGCTTCTATCAGCTCTTCTCTGAACTGAAAAGTAAGATAATATTTATTTGGCTAAAACCAAAAATCATGATGTGCACTTTGAAATCTTCCTCCTGAAGAGAACTCCAAACTGACTCCAATCACTGCACAAGCCCCAGTGACTCAAAGACAATGGAAGGGAGAAAAAGAGCTCCTGAGGGCTTTCTGTATTTTGATGATTCCTCACAGTGGATTTGGGGCTGGGTCCAGGACCCTCAGGCACTGAGAGAAGGCTGAAGAAGCTGCTCAAGGAGTCACAAGCAAAACTCCAAGTCCCTTGGAGCATCACTGGGCCCCTCTGAGGGCAGGGACTGCCAAAGGCTCCACAGGGACTGCTGAGAGCAGATCCTTCAGGCCAGGATTGCAGGGAGCCAAAGGCTCTGAGCAGGGAACCGCAATGCTGAGCAAGGCCTGGGCTGGTTGGGGGAAGCAGAAAGGCCAAGCCCTGAGCCCAGCCTGGGACAGCAGGGCCTGTCCCTTACAGGTGGCTCGGGGCTGTTTGTGGGGCACTGGGATGTAAGGGGCAGCAAGGACAAATGTCATAAACCTGTGTGACACTGCAGATCCTCATGAAACCAAGGGGCCAGTGGGACACTGTGGGAAGTTGTGGAACCAAGGGGATCATTGTGGCACTGTTGGGCCCATGGAACCAATGGGCCAGTGTGACACTGTGGGGCCTCATGGAAACAAGAGGCCATTGTGAGCCTGAAGGGCTGGAACACCCCAGAACACTGAAATGCTGGGGGTAACCAAAAGTTCCTTTCCTTGAGTTTGGTGCACAGGAGAAACACCAACCAGATATTGTCAACATGTAAAAAAGATATTGTCAAGATGCAAAAAATATTCATGGTAGGAAGGGACCGACAAGGATCATCAAGTCCTCTTAGGTGAATGGCCCAAACAGGGATTGAACCCACAACCTCAGTGATACCAGCATCATGCTCTAACCAACTGAGCTAAGAGGTCAAAATGACACAAAATTATACTGGCAAAATATAGACAGTCAAGGAACTTTGGCAAAGGGTTTAATACAACATCCACTTTAACTTAAGCCTCTTATCATAGCATTAACTTCATTAATTTAGAGCATTTGAACTAAAAACCTTCAACCCTTAAGATGTTAACTTACCCAAAAATGTTCTAGGTGAACAGGATTAGAAGGAGAAGAAATACAGAGCATCAGAAAGACAGATGATCTATAAAAGACACACACATATAGGTACCAACTGCTCAGCTTCCTACGACACCAACAGAAGACCTCCCCCCAGGAGAAGGCAGGATCCAAACCATGGGCTGGCCTCGTGCTCTGGCTTTTAACTCCCTGGACATTCATGGCCCCACCCCTGGGGCAGGAATGCCAGGTGCTTGTCCAATCAGAGTCAGGGTAGGCACCAGCTGCTAGTGTGTGATTGATTGACAGCTCCACCAATCAGACCTGGGTTAGCGCTGCTCCTGCTGTGTGATTGATTGACAGCTCTGCCAGGCCAGGGCTGGGGGCAGGGCTCTGTCCCACCACAAACCAAGGCCTGACCCGGCCCTGGCCCCACACGGGCATTCCGAGCATCCCAAGGTGTCTTGGGACATGGATCTCATCCAGCCTCTGACAGCAACCACGGTGACACTACGGAACCTCATTGAACCATGGGTCAGTTGTGACAATGGAGATCCAAGGAAACTGTGGTGAGACTGTGGAATCCAGGAATCACGGAATCAAGGAGACCTTTGTGCAAATCATGGGCCCTATGAAAGCAAGGGTCAAAAATCAAACTGTGGTTTGATTGTGATTGGTTTAAAATAGAAACAAGGAGCCATCGTTTCATAGCGGGGCTGCGTGGGGCCAATGGACCCTTGTGACTCTGTTGGGGCTCATGAAATCAAGAAGCCATTGTGACCTTGCCAGACCTCATGAATCAAGGAGACCATTGTGACAGTGTTAGGACCCATGAAGTCAATGGAACATGGAACAGGTCTGCCTGGTTTGGCCTCCTGGGGGCTGTCTGACAGGTCCCACTGAATTTGACATGTCAAGGGCTACTTCCCATCTGATCATGAAGCACAGGGGCTCTGTGCTTTTATTCCTGTGGGAAAGAACTGTGTGTCTTGTCTAGGCACCCATGGCCAAAACTGGGATTCTGCGTCTAAAATTCTCAATATCCAAGGGTTTCTCCCAAGCAAAATCTGCCTGTCCAGTCAAGTCTGGCTAGACTTGGCCTCTTGTGACTACCTCTTATCTGTCCCTGCACCACTGGGGCTCCATTGTTTCCTTCCTATGGAGACCGTTGTGACACTGCGGGGTGTTGTGGAGCCAAAGGGCATTGTTACACTGTAGGAACTTGTGGAACCAAGGGGATCACTGTGAGTACTGTGGATCCAAGGGGCCACTGTGACACTGTCGAGTCTTGAGGAACCATGGAGACCATTTGGACAATTTGGGGCCTTGTGAAATGCGGGGCATCATAGTGACACTGCAGAGTACCTTGGATCCAAGGACCAATGTGACACTGTGGGGCCTCATGGAACCAAGGACATCTTTGTGTCTCTGTTGGGCCACATGGTCCCAAGGGGCCAGTGTGAAGCAACAGGGCTTTGTGGAACCAAGGGGCTATTGCCGCATTTCAGGGCCTTGTGGAGCCAAAGGGCCATTGTGATCCTGCAGGGCACTGTGGATCCATGGAGAGCATTGTGGTATTGCAAAGCCCCATGGAATCATGGAGAGTATTGTGACACTGTGGGGGCCCATGGGACCAAAGGAACATTTTGACCCTGCAGGGCCTCATGGAAGGAAGGGGCCAAGTTCCCACTATAGGAACATGTGGAACCAAGGGAATCATTGTTGCACTACTGGGCCCCAATGGAACCAAAGGGCCATGGTGACACAGGGGGGTTTTATGGAACCCAAAGACCATTAGGACACTGTGGGCCCTTGTGGAACCATGGAGACCATTAAGATCCTTAAGGACTTGTGTAACCAAGGGGCTATTATGACACCTTAGGGCATCATGGAAGCAAGGAGCCATTGTGACACTGCAGGGCCCTGTGGAACCAAGGGAGCATGAAATAGGTGTGGCTGGCTTGGCCTCCCAGGGGTCACCTGACAGGTCTGGCTGACCTTGGAATGTGGAAGGCCGCTCCCATCTGCCCCTGAAACACTGGATCTCTGGGCTTTCCTTCTTATGGAAAAGAACTGTCTATTTTTTCCAGGCATCCATTGCCAAAATTAGGATTCCACCTCCAAATGTTTCTTTATCCAAGGGTTGCTGCCAGACAAAAGTTGCCAGGACCGACACGTCTGGTTGGTCTTTGACTCCTGAGGGGCAGCATTCACCTATTTTCCAAACACTGGAAAGGGCTCTCTGATTTTCTTTTTATGAAAAAAAAATCATCCTCTTCTCCAGGCACAAATGTCTGAAATTAGGATAACACATTCATAATTTCAAATATCCAAGGGTTGCTCCAAGCAAACCTGCCAGGACAGACAGGTCAGGCTTGCCTTGGCCTCTGGTGGCTGCTGTTCATCAGCCCCTGAAACATGGGGGCTCCGTGTGGTTTCCTTCCTATGGAGACCAATGTGACATTTGGGAGCCTTGTGAAATGAAGGGGCCATTGTGACACTGCAGAGCACCATGGATCCAAGGGACCAATGTGACACTGTGGAGCCTTGTGGAACCAAGGACATCATTGTGGCTCTGTTGGGCCACATGGTCCCAAGGGGCCAGTGCAAAGCAGTGGTGTGGTACTTAGCCCAGCTGTAATTCAGAATCAGCCAGATTTTACCCCAGAAGAATTGGGCATGAGTTTCAAGCCCTGGGAATCATTTGTTTAACTTAGGGTGAGCTTGAGAGTTCCCCCATAAGCCTTTAGTGTTGTTATTCTAAGTTGTCCAAGTTCTCCTCCCCTATTGGTTTATTGGTTACTTGTTTCTTTCTATAGGGTTATTGTTCTAGAGTGTTCTACCCCAAGTGTACATGTTGTTGCTTCCCCTTTGTCTCAGGTCTTTGGATCCTACCCCTCATACTGCTCTAGACTTCTCCATGTTTATTGTTTTTCTCCCTGTTGTTAAAGTTCCTTTTAAACAACTCCATTGATCTGATCCTTTTCATTTTCGCCACCCTCGCCCTGAAGTCAGGGAACCAGAGAGGTTTGTCACAGCCACCTTCATTGTGACATTTGGCACCCAAACAGGGACCCTGACACTCAGGGCTCCCTGTGTCAGTCACATCAGCTGGGGTTAGCTGATGGATAGGCCAGTGCTCCCTGGGATTTTGGATTGTGCCGGGCCCAGCAGATTCATTGTTGCTTCAAGGGACCTTGCCCAGGATTGGCAGGGACAATGACAGTTTCACCTGCATAGGATTGCAGGTGGGTTTGGGGAAATGCAAGACATTTATTGCCCATTTTGCCACTGTGTTTTTACAATATGCACCCACATCCCATAATTGATTTGGGGTGTTCCGATGGCTGTTCCCCATAAGGTGGAGAAAGAGAAAAATGGGCAGCCAGATGTCCAAAGTAGAAAGGAACATATATGGATGCATTAATTCTCACTGATCATGACAAAATATTTTCAAAGATTGAATTAAAATCAATCATGAGGTGGATCATTAAAAATTTTCCAGATGCCTCTGCTGACAAAATCCATACCACTAAATTTTGGGACTCAGTGGGAGTTAAATTGTACAACCTTTAGATCAAAAGGGACCCCATTGCACCCAGAGCCACCCTAAATCTGCATGTCCCCCATCTTCCACACCATCCCTGAGACCCTTCACCAGCAAGCAGTGTGTTGAAAACTCAATCCATTGGTCACTCCTAACTCGGGACCTCCCCTCAAACCTGCCTTTCTCAGACCTTCCACGATGGTCCAAGATGGCAATGGCCACGCTGTCATGGAGCATCATGCCCTGGAGACTCAACATGAAAGGAGCCCGAATGTGGCCCGGGAGCCGGACCATCCTCCCTCCATCTTGGCTCCTCCACTTCCTGCTACCACAATCTTCTCCTCCACCCTGAACGAACCTCCAGACTCCACCCCCACAACTGCGGGTCATGCCCCCACTGTCTCATTCCACCTCCACCCTGGGCCATCCCTCCAGAACTCCACCCGGAAGCCATCCTAAATCAAGGCCCTTCCTCCAAACACCTGACAAAATGGCAGTGCCCTTTGCCTCACCCTCTGGCAAACAATATAACCCCATGGTCAAAGATACTAAGCCCAACTGTCACACTATTTCTAATCCAAATGTTTCTCCTCCAAGTTATTCTTCCTCCCCAGAAGACAGTTTGGATTCCCAGAGCCACCTCACCCCTCAACCCCAGAAGATCCCTAGGAAAGGATTGGAAAGAAGAGTTAAAAAGGAGACTGGCAAATAGTCTCGAAAAACTCCTCATGCCCCCCCTGTATGTTATGAAAAAGGGGCAGAATCCCAGGTATCAGCCACTGGTTTATAGGGAAATCAAGGATCTGTGTAGGGCAGCTAAAGACCATAGGAAGGACTTACCTTGTTTTAATGGCCTAATGAGGGCCATGTTTACCGCACATGTCTTAACCCCCTATGATTTAAAATATATTATGACCATATTGTTGTCACCTACAGAATACACCCTGTGGGAAGGGGGATGGAAGTGTTTACTAAATCAATTAAGAGCAGACTATGCTAATAATGAGGCAAGGGCAGAATTGACAATCAGCCATCTAGCTGGAGAAGGAAAACACAGCCTACCAGATGACCAAGCAGCAGGTATCCCCAGATAAATATTGGATGATATCAAAGAGATGGCTTTGAAAGCTTTAATCCAGGTATCGGATGGTAGCACCCCCAATTTGGACTACCTTGGGTGGCTGCAGCTAAAGCTTTAGGACAATCAGACCATCTTGGGTGCCTGTTAAATAAGCAAACCAATGCTGCCTCCCTCACATTGAGTGACCTGCTCTCAGACATAGAGACCATCAGACATGCCACCTTGCAGAACAGCGATAGAGTTTTTACTCTGGGCACATGGGCATGGCTGTGTAGACTCTGAGGGCATGTGTTGCATGAACCTCTGCAGCCACAGCAAGTCAATCCACAAGAGCATTCAGATACTGAAGGAAGGGTTCAAGAAGCTTCAAGTGGCAAACAAAGACTGGTTCAATAAACTCTTCCAATCCAAGGTAATAAAGGGTTGGATGATGTCTAGCTAAAACAGGACTATTAATTCTCTTAGTAGTAGTTGTTGTATTGTTAGTTGTCCCATGTTTGTTTGGATGCTTTTAGAAAATTTGACAAAATTCTTTCAGTTCCATCTTTGTTGTAAAACAGAAAGGGGGAAGATTCCCAACACAGGATCCTCATCGACTCCTTGGAGGAGAGAACTGGAGGCCAGGATGGCACAAAAACCTCTCAGAGACTCAGTGTGGGAAGGAAAATCCTTTAAAGTATCTAAAAGAATTCTTAAATCCATAAAGTACCTTAAAAACCTTGAGTATCTCAAGGCATTAATGATCCCCACTGAGTGTCAGTACAAAACTCTCAAGGGATTCATTAAAGCAGATAATTGGGGCCATGATTGCACAAACCTCTCACAGAGTCTGTATCAAAAGGGAAACACCAAGTACCTTAAAATAACTGAAGTACCCTGAAGTATTAATGAGCCCACTGAGTGTTGTTACTGACAAAGCCTCTCCAGGGACTAATTACAGCAGATAATTGGAGGCCATGATTGCACAAACCTCTCAGAGACTCCAAGGCAAAAGCCAAACCCAAAGTCCTTTGAAAAACCTGCAGTCCCTGCAGGGAGCATGAAGGAGCCCCCAGGGCCATTGCTGAGCAAGGCTCCCCAGGGACTCCTTCCAGCAGATCCTTGAGGCCACTGGGATGTGGGCTAGGGGGGGATGCTGAGGGCAGGACAAGGGCTGACAGTGCCCAGCCTGGCTGGGGCTGTGCCAGGAGGCCCCAGGGCCTCAGGACAAGGTGTCTCCTCCCAGCCCTTGGTGGCACAGACCCCTGCTGTGCCCCAGGGCACCAAGACTTGGCTTCTCTTTGTCCCCACCTGTCATCACTGCCTGCAGTTCTCTGCTCTGCCTGGGGCCTGGGGACACTTTCTCAGTTGTGTTCCTCAGTGGGACCCATTAAAGTCCAAGAAACTTTGGAGTTGGATTCTGACTTGGAGTTCTGGAGAGGTTTCTTCAGCTCCCTCTCAGGGACTGATGTTCAGGGCCTGAGCACAAAGCCCCAGAGGCTCATTAAAGTCCTTGTGCTGTGTCTGTGCTGCTGAGCTGGGCTGGGCTCCTGGCACAGAGGCAGCTCCTGGTAACCAAGAAGAGCTTCAAAGCACATTTCTCTTGATGAGCAGCTCTTCTGCCAGCCCAGCAGGGCTGGGGCACTGCCTGCAGCCAGCCCGGGCACAGCACAGAGGCACAGAGAGCTTCAATCAGTCAGGGCTGGGAAGGTGCTGAGAAGTGCCTGGGGCAGAATCACTGCCAGCCCTTGGCACAGGAACCTCTGGCTGCAGGACAATGCAGCTGCAGCTCCTGGAGCCATCTCCTAAAGCTGGAACATCCCAATGCCTACAGAGCCTGTGAGTACATTCTCTGATTGTCTCTTGTGCAGAGCAGCCAGGGGTGCCCAGGGCTGTCCTGCAGAGGGGAATTTCCTGTCAGCCCAGGGCGCTGTGCTGGGGCAGGGACTCTGCTGCCTGCCAGGGAATTTTCTCAGCCAGCCCTGGCAGCTGCTCCCACACTGGGGACAAGATCTGGGTGGGAGGAGACAGCTGGTCAAATATTAAGTGTTCTCCTTGTGTGGGAGGATGCTGCATTGTTCAGAACTGCTCCCAGCATGGCATTTAAACAGCAGAACATTTCCAAGCAGATTATACAGGGGAGAACAGCAAGGCAGGGGCTGTATAAAAGGGAAAATCCTGCTTTTTAAATCTATTGCTCTGGGTTGCCTGGATGGGATATTGCACATAGAATTCATCTCTCAGTTCAGGTTGAAAAAATTAAAAAAAAATTCTCAGATCTGAATAAACCAGGCAGTGAGAGAAATCAGCACAGGGCCCCTTAGAGGCAGCATCAGTGTTGCTTTTCCAGCCTCCTCAGTGTTGCTCTGACGTTGCCATCAGAGCCTGCAGAGCCAGAGCTGCCCCTGGGCAGTGCCAGAGCTGGGAGGGGTCTGCAGGGCAGAGCTGAGCCCCAGGGCTGGGCTGGGCTCTGGCAGCACTGGCAGGGCCCAGCCCTGGGCACAGGGAAGCAGCTGCTGGCAGGGACAGCTCCAGGCAGCAGAGCCCTGGGCAGGCAGTGGGGGAAAGTGCCCCAGGCTGTGCTGGGATATTTAAAGTCCTCTCCAAACCCAACTATTCCATGATTACTTTTTTTACAGATCCCCATGCCAAGGCACTGCAAATGTCCAACAGCAGCTCCATCAGGCACTTCCTCCTGCTGGCATTGGCAGACACGCGGCAGCTGCAGCTCCTGCACTTCTGCCTCTTGCTGGGCATCTCCTGGCTGCCCTCCTGGGCAACGGCCTCATCATCAGCGCCGTAGCCTGCGGCCACCACCTGCACACGCCCATGTTCTTCTTCCTGCTCAACCTGGCCTCTCTGACCTGGGCTCCATCTGCACCACTGTCCCCAAAGCCATGCACAATTCCCTCTGGGACACCAGGAACATCTCCTACACAGGATGTGCTGCACAGCTTTTTTTTGGATTTTTCATCTCAGCAGAGTTTTCCTCCTGACCATCATGTGCTATGACCGGGACGTGTCCATCTGCAAACCACCTGCACCATGGGACCCTCCTGGGCAGCAGAGCTTGTGCCCACATGGCAGCAGCTGCCTGGGCCAGTGCCTTTCTCAATGCTCTCTGCACACAGCCAATACATTTTCCCTGCCCTGTGCCATGGCAATGCCCTGGGCCAGTTCTTCTGTGAAATCCTCAGATCCTCAAGCTCTCCTGCTCCAAATCCTCAATCCTCAGGGAACTGGGGCTCCTTGCTGTTAGTGCCTGTTTAGGATTTGGTTGTTTTGTGTTCATTGTTTTCTCCTATGTGCAGATCTTCAGGGCTGTGCTGAGGATCCCCTCTGAGCAGGGATGGCACAAAGCCTTTTCCACCTGCCTCCCTCACCTGGCCGTGGTCTCCCTGTTCATCAGCACTGCCACATTTGCCACCTGAACCCCCCCCTCCATGTCCTCCCCATCCCTGGATCTGGCCCTGTCAGTTCTGTACTCAGTGGTGCCTCCAGCCCTGAACCCCCTCATCTACAGCCTGAGGAACCAGGAGCTCAAGGCTGCAGTGAGGAGACTGATGACTGGATGTTTCAGAAACATTAAACTGCTGGCCAATGCAAATCACTTGTAATAAAAGTCATCTTTGATACTTCTTGTTGGTTTCATTTTTTTTGGTTTTTTTCCTTTGTTTTACTTTTTTTCATATTGTCCACAAAAAATGTCATTTTTTTGTGCCATTTCTCATTTTGTTTCTCTCCACCTTCCCTGTGGCCACAGACTGTGTCAATGAGGGGCTGCCTCTTGGTGCCTTTAAAGGAACTAAAGGATCTCCCAGCAGAGTTTTCTGCAGAGATGCCCTTTGTTGCCTTCTCTGGAGCTGCAGCAGCAATGTCTGTGTGCAGAGCTGGGGCAGATCAGTGCTGGCCCAGCAGCTGTGCCCCAGCAGCAGCAGCACTTGGTGTTGCCAGTGCTGCTGCCGTGGCCCTGCCCCGCTGCCCTGGTGGCCCTGGTGTTGCTGTAGGGCCTGAGTGCTCTGGGGGGCTGGGCACAGCCCTGGGGGTGGCAGTGCCGGGGCTGCAGCAGGGACAGGCCATGGGCACTGCTGGGGCAGCGCTAAAAATGCCTCAGGCCAGGCCCTGGGGGCTCCAAATCCTTTTGCCCAGGCTCTCTCAAGAACATGGCCAGGCACAATGCTCAGCACAGAAACTAAATTGTGATCAGCCCCAGGCTGGCCAAACTTGGGCAGGCTGGGGCAAACAGCAGCATGGCTGGGGCTCTGCAAGGGCCCTGGGGCAGAAAGGAAGGAGCAGCAAGAGCAGGGGCTGATCCATCCCCAGTGCGCTGCACAGCCCAGGGCAGCGTCCCAATGTCCTCATGGAGCTGGGGCAACATCCCCCTCTGCAGCCCTGGCCTCTCCCCCAGCTCCACAGGTGCCCCATCCCAGGCCAGACACGGCAGCATTGGCTCAGCAGCCCCTGTTTGCATTGCACACAGCTGGGAGCACCCCATGCTGTTGCTGTGGGGACATGAACCTGCAGGAGGGAGCACAAATGCCATCAGCCCCCTGGGGCCAGCAAGGGCTGGGGACACCAGTGAAACCACTCAGTTTTGTCCTGGCCTCTGCACTCAGCCAGAAAGTTTGTTCCCATCAGCTGGGAGTTTCCTGTCCCTTGGATGCAGACGCTGTTGCTCAGAGCCAGGGCTGCCTGGCAGCCACCCCAAACTGCCCTCAGCATTTCCTTGGCTTCACCTCTGCTTTTTTTACTCTTCCTCATGCTACAAATTTCTTCCTCTTGCCCAGCCCTTTTCCCTCCCTGCAAACAGCCCATCCCTCTGCTGGTCTCCTGGGCTCCCCACCAGTTCCTGACTTGGCCATGGGGAACGTCCTTGGCAGGATCTTGCCCACCTGGGCACACTGCTGCCTCATGTCCAGCCTCCTGTCCATCAGTCCCTGCAGGTCCCTTTCTGCCTGGCTGCTCTCCAGCCACTCTGTCCCCAGCCTGTAGTGGGGCCCCACAGTGTCAAAATGGCCCCCTGGCACTTGGACTTGTAAACCTCACCTTGTTGGATTTGGGCCCTGGATCCAGCCCCCCAGGGCCCTGTGCATGGCCTCCCCCCTCCTCCAGCAGATCCACCACACCCAGCTTGGTGTCATCATGGGATGTCTTTGGTTCCATGGGCCCCTCAGTGTCACAATGGCCATTTGTTTTACCAGGATCCTGCACTGTCACAATGTCCCTTGGTTCCTGAGGCCAAAAGCAGCAATGGTCTCTTTGGTTCCATGGGGCCCCTTGGTGTGACAATGGACCCCTTGGTTCTGTGGGGCTTCCACAGTGTCTCATATTGGTGCTGGTTTTCAGTGCCCCAAAATGGTGAAACCCTTGATCTCTCATGAGGCCCTGCAGTGTCACAATGGCCTCTGTGGTTCCATGAGGACCCCAGAGTGTCACAGGGACTCCTGGCTCCATTTGGCCCCAGAGCACCACAATGCACCCCCGGTTCTGTGGGGCTGCATGGTGTCACCAAGGTCCCCTTAGTTCCACGAGGCCCTGCAGTGTCACAATGGCCCCAGAGTGTCCCAATCATCACAGAATGACAGAATCAAATAGGCTGGAAAAGACCTTTGGGATCATCAAGTCCAACCAATGCCCTAATACTGCCTTGTCACCCAGACCATGCCACTAAGTGCCACTGGAGAGGGACAGTGACTCTGCCACCTCCCCCCACGCCAGCCCATTCCAATGCCCACTCACCCTTTCTGTGAAGAACTTCTTCCTATTGTCCAGCCTGAACCTCCCCTGGTGCAGCTTAAGGCTGTGTCTTCTTGTCCTGCCCTCCAGCAGATCCACACTCACACCCAGCTTGGTGCCATCTGCAATTTGTGAATGCTGGACTCAATCCCCTCACCCAGATCATCAGTGAAGATATTAAATAGGACTGGGCCCAACACAGATCCCTGGGGGACAGCACCAGTGCCTGGACAGCAGCTGGGTGCAGCACCATCCCCACCACTCTCTGGGCTCAGCCTCCAGCCAGCTCTTAAATCTCTTAGCGGGGAGGGAACCTGCCCAAGCTGTGGGCTGCAGCTTTTCCAGGGAATGCTGTCAGAGACAGTGTCAAAGGTTTTTCTGAAGTCCAGATAGACACATCCACAGCCTTTCCTGCATCCACAGGTGGGTCACCTGGTCATAAAAGGAGACCAGGTTGGTCAGGCAGGACCTGCCACCCCTAAATCCACGCTGGCTGGCTCTGATCCCTCGGCCATCCTGTGGGTGCCCTGGGATGGCACTCAAGGTGATCTGTTCCATAACCTTGCCAGGCACCCAGGTCAGGCTGACAGGCCTGGAGTTCCCCAGATCCTCCTTCCAGCCCTTCTTGGGGATGGGCTCACACTGGCACCTCCAGTGCTCTGGGACCTCCCTGCTGAGCCAGGACTGATGGTAAATGATGGAGAGCAGCTTGGGGAGCTCATCCACCAGCTCCCTCATCCCCCTGGGATGGATCCCATCTGATCCCACACACCTGTGAGCATCTGAGTGGCTCAGCAGGTCACCAGCTGCTTCCTCCTGGATTCCAGGGGCTGTTCTGCTCCCTGTGCCCATCTACCAGCTCAGGAGAACACTTGTCCTGAGGACAACCTGTCCTAATATTGAAAAATGAGAGACAAAAAAGGTTAAAAGTAGCTCAGCCTTTTTTTTTATCTTTAGTTACTATATTCTCCACTGCATCCAATAAAGAGTAGAGGTTCTCCTTCTCCTCTCTTTTTGCTATAAATTTTTTAAAAAAATTTTTTTTTTTTACAGAAGCCACCAGGTTAAATTCTAATTGAGCTTTCACTTCTAAAATTTTCTTTCTGCAGGACCTAACAACATCCTTGAACACTTCATGCATTTCTGGTCCTTTTTCTCCTGAGTTCCCAGAAAAGCTGCATGGCCAGCCAGGCCAGTCATTTTCCTCTCTAGATCATGTTTTGCCACACTGGGACAGGCTGTGGGACTCCTTCCCCTTAAGATTATTTTCTTGAAATATGTCCATCCTTCCTGGACCCCTTTGTTTTTAAGGGCTGTTTCTCTTCAAAAAATCAGGACCTGATTTGGTACTCCCCAAATCTGCATCCTGAACAGGCCAAAGTCTGCTCTTCCTAATTCCAGTGTAGAAGTTTTGTTGCTGCCCCTCCTTCTTTCACAGAACATTGAAAACTTGATTATTTCATGGTCACTGTGCCCCAGGCAGCCTCTGAGCCCCACATCTGCCACCAGCCCTTCTCTGTTTGTGAACAGCAGCAGACAGAGCTTTCCTTGGCAGTGGGAGTGTCACCAAAAATTTGGTAAAACAGAAAACTCTTTAACCCCAATGCAGCATTAAGAAGCAGCATTCTTTATTCAGCTGGATGCACGGGGGATAGCTCCTCCCAAAGCCCTGCAGGCTGAGTACAGGAAAGTTTCTGTTTATTTTCTGTATTTTGCACACATATTCATTGATTGTCCTGGACTAAACATACTTATGATAATAATTTCCCCAAAATCATTAACACATTTCCCCTCCCCTTTACCCATGTGTTCTTCTGTCCTGGGGTCTCTCTGGTGGTCCCTGGTGGTCGTGGACCCCAATGTTCCAGTGGGCCTGGCTGAGCTGGCAGGACACTGAGGCTGGTGAACTTCCAGTTCCCCTTCTCACACAATGGGCACTGTGTGGTTTCCACAGGCCTGGGGTTTTGGAGAACAAGCTCCAGGTGTGAGTTCACCTGGTGGAGACAATTGATCACCTGTTAACATGAGGTGACAGAGTGGGCTATGACATCACAGCGTGCATTATGTGAGGTCATTGAGCAGCTATGACATCATAGACAGCCTCTGTGACATCACAGAGCCATCACAGTGTTGGCTGTGACATCAGAGACCATCTGTGTGACATTGGAGAATGGGCTGAGACCTTGCAGAGCAGACTGTGACATCACAGGACAGAGCTCTGACATCGTAGATCAGACTATGACATCACAGATTTTGCTGCGAAATCACAGATTTTGCTGTGACATTACAGGGTGGCTCTGTGACATCACAGAGTGGATTGTGGCATCAGAAACCCGATCTGTGACATTAGAGAATGGGCTGTGACATCACAAACCAGGCTGTGACATCACAGGGAGAGGTCTGACATCATAGAGAAGACTATAACATAACAGAGCAGGCTATGACATCACAGGGCAGGCTGTGACATCACAGGGTAGAGGTCTGACATCATAAAGCAGACTATGGCATTACAGAGCAGCCTGTGACATCAGGGGGGCTTGTGTGAGGTCACTGGGTTGGTCCTCCTAGCTCCCCTCACAGTTTCTCCCAACAAGTCCAATGCTGTCCATGCCCAGCAGGGTCCCTGTCCCCAGGATCCCCCAGCCCACCTGGAGCCACAGCCTCCCCAAAGGATGTTCCACAGGATCCACCCCAGAGCCTGACATGGGACAAGGGGCCAGGGCTGTGTGACCAGGACATCAAGGGATGGGGATTATCAGGTCACTGTGGCCTGGGTTGGGTTGC
>JALJVW010003851.1:0-20702 GCA_024865655.1 Emberiza elegans
CACCAGTGGCTCAACCCCCCAGCCCAGCAGGAAAAGAAAGGATATGTAAAGTTCTCCAAACATTTGTCCTGTTATGTTGCAAAGTCCTGCCACACACACGGTGCAGTGTGTGGAAAGCCAAGAGAGAAGCTGCAGCTGGGGGCAAATCTTGTGACAGAGGCTAAATCTTGTTCTGGTGAGAGATTCTGAGAAAAGCAGATGAGAGAGAACCCCTGAAAACTGAAACAGCCTTCCAGAAGTGAAATGAAAATGAGAAACAACCAAGATGTTTTCCTCTATTTATTTCTCTATGCTCCCTTTCCGGGTGGTTGCATTATTTCTCCATCCCAGCAATTCCAGATGCACCCCACCTCTAAGCTTGGTGACTTATTCATTTTTAGACACTCTAAAAATACCATGAGCCCCACGCAGTTTTCCTTCCCCTGTTTTTGCTGGA
Source organism: Emberiza elegans (assembly GCA_024865655.1). Classification (NCBI taxonomy): domain Eukaryota; kingdom Metazoa; phylum Chordata; class Aves; order Passeriformes; family Fringillidae; genus Emberiza; species Emberiza elegans. The sequence continues at coordinate 437 of JALJVW010003851.1, forward strand.
AGGCAACACTGCAGATGGGGGCAGTGTTGGGGCTGGGGTAGGAATCCTACCCCAAGGGAAGGTGCCCTGACAGTGTTGCCCCTCAGCAAGGACAATGCAGAGCAGCCAGCGGGGGACTGCTGTACCCGTGTGCAGGAGTCAGGGCTCTGCATGCCATTTCAAGGTGCTGCAAAGTTCCCGTGTTTGGACAGACGGAGGGGCCGTCCCAGGTTATATAGGCTCGAGCGTGGGAAGTTCTTCCCTTCTCCTTCCTTCCTTTTTTTCCTTTTTCCTTCCTAAATTCCCTTCCTTCCTTTCCCTTATTTTGCCTGAGACATCCTTCCTTCCTTCCCTTCCCTTCCTTCCCTTCCCTTCCTTCCTTCCTTCCACTTCCCTTCCCTTCCCTTCCTTCCCCTTCCCTTCTTCCTGGCAGCGTGAGGCGGCACAGGAGGGGCTTCGCGGCAGTTGTGGCGGCCATGCAAAGCAGGGCCCGCGCCTCTTCGGGCGATGCAGCGGAGGGAGCCCTGGCTCCTCAGGCGTCGCCCCTGGGCTCTTCAAGCGGCGATAGTGGCTGGTGGGGACCTGTGGATCTTTGGTGGATTTGGGGGTACTGGGTGGAAATTGGGAAATTTAGGGAGATTTTGGGGGGAAATTGAGGCGGTTTTGGAAAATTTGAGGAGATTGGGGAAATTTTGGAATCTTTTGGCTGCATTGGAGAGAATTTGGGCAGATTTGGGCTGATTGGAGGATTTGGGGTTCAACCCTTTTGGATTTGGGGGCAATTTGGGACACTGGGCAATTCTGGGCCATTTGAACCCAAACTTTCTCCACTTTGGGGTCAACTTCATTCTGCTTTTGGGGCTTTTGGACTCATTTTAAGCCATTTCACAGCATTTCAGGTCCTTACTGGTGTCACAAAGGCCCCAAGGATTCCATGAGGCCTTGAAGTGCAACAATGGTCTCTGTGCTTCCACAGGCCTCACAATGTCATGTCACTCCTCTGTTCTGTGAGCCCTGCAATGTCACAATGGGCCTTTGGACCATGAGGGTTTGTGGTGTCACAATGGTCTCCTTTGGCTCCACGGTGTCACAATGGAGCATTGATGAGAGGCGGCCTCTCTGTGTCACCCTGGAGCTTTGGTTCCATGAAGCCCTGCAGTGTCACAATGGTCCCCTTGGTTTCTTAGTGTCACAATGCACCACTGATGACAGAAGGCCTGGCAATGTCACAATGGCCCCTTGGTTCCATGCAGCCCTGCAGGGTCACAAAGGCCTCTTGGTTTCATGGTGCCCCACAGTGTCACAATGGTCAATGGTTTTGGTTCCATTCCACAGGGGCCTTATTCCATGGGCCTAGTGTCACAATGGTCTCCATGATTCCATGAGTCTCCTCAGTGCCACAACAGCCCCTTGGTCCTTCCATGGGAGGCTGTGAAGAAGTGTCTCAATGGTCTTTCCATGGTTCCATGGTTCCATGAGGCCTTCACAATGTCACATGGACCTTGGTCTCCATGGTGAGGACAATGTCCCAATGTCCCTTGTTCTCACAGGGCCCCACAGTGTCACCATGGCCCCTTGGTCTATCAGGGCCCCACGGTGTCACAATGGTCCCTTGGTTCCATGGGCCCTGTGCTGCTGCATTCCCCCTCCCTTCTCAGGCCGCCCTGCCAGCTGAGAATGCTCCCTTGGGCCTCGGCCTTGGCCAACAGCCCCTGGGGGCTGCAGCTCATCACAAACACTGTCTGCTCCAGGCACTGCTGCTGCCCAACCAGCTCCTGGTTCCTTTAGCAGCAGCCCTGGCAGCTGTTTCTGTGCCCTGCGTGGCACAACATCCCTGTTCTCACCCTGCCAAAGAAAGCTGCTGGTGCCAAGTGCGGCCAGGATGAACCATGGCTGGGACTGAAGCCCCTCTCTTGGGGCCCTGCAAGCAAGCGCTCCAAAAGGAGCCCTTGCAGCTCTCCTGGGCCAGCCACTCCCTCGGAGTGGGGCCTCTCCCAGCCGGGAACTCTCCCGTTTGCTGCACTCGGGGATCCTGAACAAGGACGGAGCCTGGGCCCATCCCCCACTCCTCCAGGTTCAGCCCTTTGCCTGCTGGGGAGATGCCAAAGCATCCTCAGGGAGCATTCCCTGCCCTCAGGGGAATTGCTCACAGGTGCCTTGCACTGACTCTTGGTGTCTGTGTGCACACAGGAGTGCCTGTGCTGGGGAAATGTGGCACAAATGCTGCTCTCTGAGGGCTTGGAGTGCCTTGAGAGCTGAGCCAGTCAGGCCTGTAAGTGAGGGTGAGTCCAAGCTGTAAGCTGTTTTAAATCCTGCCAAGAGTTGTTCTTTTGCTAAGAAGTGAAATTTAATAGAATTTATAAGCTAAATTGAATATTGTTAAGTGTTATTCCTCTGTGAAATCAGTCAGTTTTAGGTTTCAAGTAAGTTTAAATACTGTTAAGTGCTGATCTTTTGCTAAATGCTGAAGTCTAAAGTAGCAGTCAAGGCCCGTTAAGTTGGAGCTCAGTTTAGCTTTTAGGCCGTATTCCTTTTATCCTTGCCCTCATTGTCCTTTAGACACACACACAAACAGACACACATGGACAGTTGTTAGTTCATTTCTGGTTTGATTGCCTGGATTGTGTTTGCTTTTGCTGTTGCTTTGTCTCCTTGGTGTGCCTGAAGTGCCCAGTCAGGAGCAGAGTGACTCTTGCCAAGGAACTCTGTGCGGCTCTCCCTTAATATTCAATCTGGATTTTGCTGATCCCTTGCTGGGGATTTTTCAGTGCTCTCAGCCCCTCGTTTGTAACAGGGTGAAGGAGCCCTGGCCCAGGCTCTGGCCCTGGGGGACACGGGGACGCTGCCGGGGGTCCCTGTCCCCTGTGCCACCCCAGGCCCCGGCCCCCGGCCCCGTGTCAGGCTCTGGGCTCGATCTCGTGGAACATCCTCTGGGGGAGGCTGCGGGGCCGGGGGGACCCGGGGGGACAGGGGACCCCGCTGTGCACGAGCAGGGTTGGACTGCTCTGGGGGGAACTGTGAGGGGGGCCGGGGCAGAGGGACCTCCCCAGTGACCTCACACAGCTATCCTGTGATGTCACCCAGCTACCCTGTGATGTCACACAGCCTCCTGTGATGTCACAGCCACCTGTGATGTCACACTGCCCCCTGTGATGTCATGCCACCAGGCCCTGTGATCACACAGGCCCGGTGATGTCACACTGCCCCTAGGATGTTACAGCCCAGGATGGGATGACACAAATCCCCCATGTGATGTCACAGAGCCAATGCTGGGATATCACTCTGAGGTGTCACACAGCTGCACTCTGATGTCACAAAGTCACCCCTGGATGTCACTGTCAGTTCTGTGATGTCACAGCCTGCTCTGTGATGTTACTCAGACACCCAGTGATGTCACAACCCAGTCTGATGTCACAGAGCCACCCTCCATGATGGTACAGTCTGCTCTATGGCCTCACACCCTACTCTGTGATGTCACAGCCACCTCTGCAATGTCACAAGTCCCTCAGTGATGTCACACAACCCCTCTCTGTGATGCCATACTGCCACTCTGTAATGTCACAGCACACACTATGACCTCACAGCCTGCTCTATGATGTCACACACAGACCCCTCTATGATGCTGGAGCTGCTCAATGACCTCACACAACAAACTCTGTCATGTCAGAGCCCAATCTGTGACCTCACACAGCCCACTCTGTGCTGTCACACAGCCCCTTGCTGACCTCACAGCTGCTCTGTGCCTCTAGGACACAGCCACAGAGGTGCTGCTGTGACACAGCCCCCTCTGGGCCATGGCACAGCCCCTGCCAGTGCTGAGCCCCTGGGAGCTCAGTCTGTGCCCTGCTGGTGTCCCTGAGGGGCCCTGGCAGTGCCCCAGCCCTGCTGGGCTGTGCACAGGAGCTGCTCCTGCCCAGAGCTGTCTCTCTGCAGCGCTGCCCTTGCCAGCAGCTGCCTCTGGGCCAGGAGCCCGGCCCAGCTCAGCAGCACAGACACAGCACAGGGACTTCAATGACCCTCTGGGCCTTTGGTGCTCTTTGCATCACACTCATCAGTGCCTCTGAGTGTGCTCAAAACCTCCTCAAAAACTCAAAATCAGATTCAAAGTCCAAACTTCCTTTAACTCTAAATGGCTCCCACTGAGGGACATAACTCCTAGGAAAGTGTCCCCAGGTTGCAGGAAGGGCAGAACACTGGTACTTTGTCTCAGTGCCAATTGGAGATTGCACATATCCATGTATTACAGGAAGAAAAACCTAAGCAGGACCTCAAAATCTTTTCTCACTGTCTTTTTAAATATATTTACATTCAGTTGGAATACACGTCGAGCCTCTGGAGCAGTAAAATTCAGCAGCAGCCTCTGCAAGTTGCTGAGGATGTCAGCAGCCCCCACTGAGCCAGCCCTGCCCAGAGACCGTGGGGAATGGGCAGACAAGGAGAGCGTCCCTGGGGCTGGGCAAGCAGCACTCAGAGGCACCAGGGGCTGCAGCTGGGAAAATGGGGGCTGGGAAAAGCCCTGCCTGGGCTGGGCCAAGCAGGACACACAAGCCCTGACCCCCATGCCCCAAACAATTCTCTCCATGAAACATTTTAAAGGAATTACAATTCTTGGTGTCCTCTGTATTGGATTGACTGGAAGAATACCAGCATGAGATTCTCAGATGCTCAAAACAACCAAACAGCCTTTACTAGAAACTTGAGAAAACCAGACAAATGTGGGCAAAAGGTACATTCTAACATTCAATCAGCAAAACACACTTCTCAAAGCATTCACTTGGCTCATACAACTTCAGAATCTCTAAGCCCATTCAATTTTAAGTTAATCAAAATTTGCAGAGAGAAAGAAAAAGAAGAAGTAGACACAGAAAGAGAGAAAGACAAATAAGATACAGAGAAGCCCCCCGACCTGGATTCCAGTGTTGTTCAGATGGCAATTCCAAGAGGAGGGAGGGTCAAGATGTGTGCTTGCCTTGTGGTCAGCCTTAAATACCCCCTTGGTCCTCCTGGGCCCTCCCCCAGATGGGACTTGGGGTCATTTTTCCCTCAGGAACTGGGCTGGGGGCTGCAGAGGTGGCTGTGGAGCATTGCCTGTGCTGTGCCAGGGACTGGCAGACACTGTGGGGCTGGGATGGAGGCTCTGGGGGGATTGGGGTTCCAGGGCAGGGCAGGGCTGGGCTCACAGGGCAGGGCAAGGCTGGACCTGCCCCTTCCTCCCCACACATGAAATGATCCAAGCCAACAATCACCTCCAGTCTGTCCCAATAGGCAGTGTTGGAGATGGAACCCAAATTTGGCCATGGGCACCTGGCCAGGAAGGACAGTTCTCTTCCATAGGATGGAAAGCACAGAGCCTTCCCCAGGGTTTTGGGGACAGATGAGAGGTGACCCTTGTGAAACCACTGCCAGACAGACTTGTCCTGGCGATATTGCTATGGGAACAATGCCTGGATAGAAGGGAATTTAGGGGTGAAATCCCAGTTCTGGTTATGGCCTGGAGGAGAAGGACAGTTCTTTTCCATAGGAAGGAAAGCACGGAGCCCCAGTGTTTCAGCAGCAGATGAGAAGAGACCCTCAACATGCCATGGTCAGCTGGACCAGTCACGTGGCCCAAGGGAGGCCAAACCAGCCAGACCTGTTCTGTGTTCCATTGGTTTTCTGGGGCCCTGAGGTGTCACAAGGGCACCTTGGTTCCATGGGGTCCCACAGTGTCACAATGGCCCCCAGGTTCCTGAAGGTCCCGCAGTGTCACAATGGCCCCAAGGATTCCATGAGGCCTTGCAGTGTCACAATGGTCTCTGTGGTTCCACAGGCCCCACAGTGTCACGTCACTCCTCTGTTCTGAGCCCTGCAATGTCACAATGGGCCTTTGGACCATGGGGGTTGGTGGTGTCACAATGATCTCCTTTGGCTCCACGGTGTCACAATGCAGCATTGCTGACAGGCGGCCTCTCTGTGTCAGCCTGGAGCTTTGGTTCCGTGAAGCCCTGCAGTGTCACAATGGTCCCCCTTGGTTTCTTAGTGTCACAGTGGACCACTTATGACAGAAGGCCTGGCAATGTCACAATGGCCCCTTGGTTCCATGCAGCCCTGCAGGGTCACAAAGGCCTCTTGCTTTCATGGTGCCCCACAGTGTCACAATGGTCTCCATGTTTCTAGGAGGGCCAAAATGTCACGAGGAACCCTTGCCTTGATGGGGCCTCTCAGTGTCACAATGATTCCTACATTCCATGGAGTCATATAGTGTCAGTACAGTCCCCTTGGTTCCATGAGGCCCCACAGTGTCACAATGGTCCCTTGGTCTCACAGGGCCCCACAGTATCACAATGGTCCCTTGGTTCCATGGGCCCTGTGCTGCTGCATTCCCCCCCTCCCCTTCTCAGGCCGCCCTGCCAGCTGAGAAATGCTCCTGGGGCCTCGGCCTTGGCCAACAGCCCCTGGGCTCAGCTCCTCTGCAGCTCATCACAAACACTGTCTGCTCCAGGCACTGCTGCTGCCCAACCAGCTCCTGGTTCCTTTAGCAGCAGCCCTGGCAGCTGTTTCTGTGCCCTGCGTGGCACAACATCCCTGTTCTCACCCTGCCAGAGAAAGCTGCTGGTGCCAAGTGCGGCCAGGATGAACCATGGCTGGGACTGAAGCCCCTCTCTTGGGGCCCTGCAAGCAGCGCTCCAAAAGGAGCCCTTGCAGCTCTCCTGGGCCAGCCACTCCCTCGGAGTGGGGCCTCTCCCAGCCGGGAACTCTCCCGTTTGCTGCACTCGGGGATCCTGAGCAAGGACGGAGCCTGGGCCCATCCCCCCACTCCTCCAGGTTCAGCCCTTTGCCTGCTGGGGAGATGCCAAAGCATCCTCAGGGAGCATTCCCTGCCCTCAGGGGAATTGCTCACAGGTGCCTTGCACTGACTCTTGGTGTCTGTGTGCACACAGGAGTGCCTGTGCTGGGGAAATGTGGCACAAATGCTGCTCTCTGAGGGCTTGGAGTGCCTTGGAGAGCTGAGCCAGTCAGGCCTGTAAGTGAGGCTGAGTCACAAGCTGGAAGCTGTTTGAAATCCTGCCAAGAGTTGTTCTTTTGCTAAGAAGTGAAGTTTAATAGAATTTATAAGCTAAATTGAATATTGTTAAGTGTTATTCCTCTGTGAAATCAGTCCGTTTTAGGTTACAAGTAAGTTTAAATACTGTTAAGTGCTGTTCTTTTGCTAAATGCTGAAGTCTAAAGTAGCAGTCAAGGCCTGTTAAGTTTGAGCTCAGTTTAGCTTTTAGGCCGTATTCCTTTTATCCTTGCCCTCACTGTCCTTTAGACACACACACAGGCACACACACATGGACAGTTCTTAGTTCATTTCTGGTTTGATTGCCTGGATTGTGTTTGCTTTTGCTGTTGCTTTGTTTCCTTGGTGTGCCTGAAGTGCCCAGTCAGGAGCAGAGTGACTCTTGCCAAGGAACTCTGTGCGGCTCTCTCATAATATTAAATCTGGATTTTGCTGATCCCTTGCTGGGGATTTTTCAGTGCTCTCAGCCCCTCATTTGTAACAGGGTGAAGGAGCCCTGGCCCAGGCTCTGGCCCTGGGGGACTGGGGGGCTGCCGGGGGTCCCTGTCCCCTGTGCCACCCCCAGGGCCCTGCCCCCCCGGCCCCGTGTCAGGCTCTGGGCTCGATCTCGTGGAACATCCTCTGGGGGGAGGCTGTGGGGGGGGGGGGACCCGGGGGACAGGGGACCCCCCTGTGCATGAGCAGGGTTGGACTGCTCTGGGGGAACTGTGAGGGGGGGCCGGGGCAGAGGGACCTCCCAGTGACCTCACAGCTATCCAGCCATCCTGTGATGTCACACAGCCACCTGTGATGTCACACAGCCTCCTGTGATGTCACAGTCCCTGTCACCACAGCCCCTGTGATGTCACACTGCCCCTGTGATGTCACACTGCCCCCTATGATGTCAGCCACCTATGATGTCACAAAAGGCCCGGTGATGTCACACTGCCCCTAGGATGTTACAGCCCAGGATGGGATGACACAAATCCCCATGTGATGTCACAGAGCCAATGCTGGGATATCACTCTGAGGTGTCACACAGCTGCACTCTGATGTCACAAAGTCACCCCTGGATGTCACTGTCAGTTCTGTGATGTCACAGCCTGCTCTGTGATGTTACTCAGACACCCAGTGATGTCACAACCCAGTCTGATGTCACAGAGCCACCCTCCATGATGGTACAGTCTGCTCTATGGCCTCACACCCTACTCTGTGATGTCACAGCCACCTCTGCAATGTCACAAGTCCCTCAGTGATGTCACACAACCCTCTCTGTGATGCCATACTGCCACTCTGTAACGTCACAGCACACACTATGACCTCACAGCCTGCTCTATGATGTCACACAGACCCCTCTATGATGCTGGAGCTGCTCAATGACCTCACACAACAAACTCTGTCATGTCAGAGCCCAATCTGTGACCTCACACAGCCCACTCTGTGCTGTCACACAGCCCCTTGCTGACCTCACAGCTGCTCTGTGCCTCTAGGACACAGCCACAGAGGTGCTGCTGTGACACAGCCCCCCTCTGGGCCATGGCACAGCCCCTGCCAGTGCTGAGCCCCTGGGAGCTCAGTCTGTGCCCTGCTGGTGTCCCTGAGGGGCCCTGGCAGTGCCCCAGCCCTGCTGGGCTGTGCACAGGAGCTGCTCCTGCCCAGAGCTGTCTCTCTGCAGCGCTGCCCTTGGCAGGAGCTGCCTCTGGGCCAGGAGCCCGGCCCAGCTCAGCAGCACAGACACAGCACAGGGACTTCAATGACCCTCTGGGCCTTTGGTGCTCTTTGCATCACACTCATCAGTGCCTCCGAGTGTGCTCAAAAACCTCTTAACAATTCAAAGTCAGATTGAAATGCTGAAGTTTCTTGTACATTAAAGAGATCCCCATGAGGGATATGACTGAGAAAATGTCCCCAGGTTCCAGGTAGAGCAGAACACTGAGGCACTGATGACAGGTGGGGACAAGCAAAGGGAAACGTGTCTCTGTGCTGAGCACACCTGGATGTGTTCCAGGAATGCAAAGGGCCAAGGCAGGGCAGATCCTGTCCCTCCCTCATTGCTCAGGGCTCTTCCCGGGATGGGCACTGGGATGTGGGGATGTGCAATGCCAAGGCTTCTGGCCAGGATGTCTGCTGAGGGCAGCCAGGCTGCTGCAGGGCAGTGACCTCACAGCCATCACCATGGCAGCCCTGTCCCCTGGGCCTGGCTCTCCCCTTTGCTCTGCCCCAGCCTTGGCTCTGCTGGCATCAAGAGTTTTGTCATTAATATCTTGTCCCCAAGGGGCTGGGGCCAATGGCTTCCCAGTCAGGCTCCTGGAGCACAAGTGGCTTTTCAGGGCCCAGCCAGGAATGAGCCCTGAGGCAGCAGCTCTGCAGTGGTGGCCACCAGGCCGGGCTGCCAGGGGAGGCTTCTGGCCATGGCCTGCAAGCAGCTGCTGCTGCCAAGGTGCCTTTGGTGCCTCAGGCTCTCCTGGCCCAGCTCCCAGCACGGCACTCTGCCCTTGTGCCCGAGGCCTTCCCTGTGCTGGGGCTGGCCTGGGGCTTTTCCTGCAGTGGGACCTGCCCTGCTCATGGCACAGGAAAGGCAGTTCCTGCTGGAGCAGGAGGCTCTGCCTTCAGTGGGCTCCAACAACTCCAGCAGGGCCCTGGTGACTTCAAAATTGCTTGCCTAGAGCATGATATTCTAATTGTTAGAGCTCCTATGCTGTGCAGGAAAGAACTCTGATCAAGATCTTTCTGTCTAATCATGATCAGAATAAACAGAGCTGTATTTCTGGAAATCTAGCTGGTATTCCATCATTAATCCTGTGGGACAAATTGCATTAAAGTTTAATTCAACCTGTCCAATCTTTTGTACCTTTGACAAACTCTGGGGCTGGGATTGGATCCAGCTGCTCTCACTCTCCTCTCTGAGAAGAAATTTTAGAAGTCTTAGGGGTCCTGCAGGGTTTTGGGGTTCTCTGGTGGCTGTTGGGTGTCATTTCTCCACCTCATGGCTCAGAAGAGTTTCTCCAAGAAAGAAACAAAGCTTTTGCCTGAAGCTCCCACTGTGCCCATGACAGGAACCCCTGTGAGTGTCTGGGACATCCCGGCTCTTTGGCAGCCTGGGGACTCCTGGGATGTCACCGTGGAGCCCCCGTGAGTGCCTGTGACAGATCGGTGCCTTTGCAGCCCAAGGTGCCTGGGATGTCACCATGGAATGGCTGTGACTGCCTCTGAGCACAGGGCTCTTTACCATGCCCAGAAAGCTCTGGGAGGTCTCCATGGAGCCCCTGTCTCTGTGTGGGACATTCCAGCTCTGGAACAGCCTGGAGACTCTTGGAATGTCCCCATGGAACCCCTCTGAGTGCCTGTGGCAACTCGGTTCCTTAGCAGGCAAACATCACCAGCCCCTGTTGCTATGGTCAGTCCCTTGGCAGCTCCATGGAGACCCCATCCCAGGGGTGGTTGCCATGGACACCAGCTCAGGCCTGCAGCCACAGCCCGTTGCCATGGCAACCATTTATAGCCCCATCCCCAGGCTCATGGGATCCCAGAACCACAGAATTGGCTGAGCTGGGAGGGACCCATCAGGATCCTCCAGTCCAGCTGCTGGCCCTGCACAGGACACCCCAGCAATGCCAGCCTGGCCTGGCAGCGCTGTCCAAACGCTGCTGGAGCTCAGAGAGCCCTGGAGCTGGGACCCTTCCCTGGGGAGCCTGGGCAGGGCCCCAGCAGCCTCTGGGCAAAAACCTTTTCCTGAGATCCAACCTGAGCCTGCCCCGACTCAGCTGCAGCCGTTCCCTCCACTCCTGTCCCTGGGCACCAGAGGGAAGAGGTTCCCACAGCCCCAGCCAGGGACCCGCTCCCAAGGCTGTTGCCATGGCCACCAGGGCTGGGACCAGCTGGGATGCTCGGTCTCCATGGGCCGGGGTTTAGGAATGGGATTCCCCAATTTCCTGCTCCCGCTAAAACCGCGCTGCCCTTGCTGCCCTCCCGCCTCCCATGGACAGCACAAATAGCAAAGATTCGGGGCTGGGATAAGAACAATTTACTGGGAACAGCAACCTGATAAGGAACAAACAGGAACAGCAACAACACTGATAACAGAAGGGATAAGATAAACTATTTACAAGGAAAACTACAACACCACCGACTGACTCTTCCCAGCCACGTATTCCCTCCTGCCTGGAAAGGACACCCTTCTCCTCAGGGGAGAGAGAGAGAGAGAGAGTCCCTTTCCTGCCCCTGGCAATGACCTGAGGTGGAAGTGAATGTAATGACACAGCCATGGCCAGACCCTCATGTTCTTCCATCCCACATCATGTCATTGCCAGGGGCAGCAAAAGGGACAGGAGTCTTGTCAGTGTGGATCAAAGGGAACATGGATCACCAGCATTCTTCCCAACGTGGGTCCTCCAATGGGGGCTGAAGCTGGAGCAGGAGACAAAGTTCTTCCTGCAGTTGGGGCATTTGCAGGGCTTCCCTTAGCGGTGCCTCCCTTGGTGTTTGGTCAAATGAGAGCTCTGGTCCTGTCCCTCTACTCACCATCCCCTGCAGACTGGCAGATGGCCTGGGCCATCCCATCCCCACCTGCACCGTGGCCTTTGGCTCACACAGGCAGCAACCCAGCTCAGCCCTGGGGCCCTGGCTGCATTCCCACTGCTGAGGCTTTGCTCAGTCACCCATTGGCACCATCTGCTAGGCCAAGCCAGCTCCTGATGCTTCCTTTCCACAGCCCAAAAGTGCCAAACACAAACAGCAGGGCACTGGCAGTTTCATCACAACAAATGCACCTTGCTTGAGGACCAACAGCAAATGCCATAGAGGGATCAGAAAAGAAAATTAAGGATAGAAAGAAAAAGAGGACAAGGGCAAAAGAGCTACCAACAAGATGCAATCATCATGCTCCAGCCCCATGGATTCACTGTCGTCTATGGGGGTTGACCAAAGTTGTCTCCAAAGTTACAGTTTCTACAGTCTCAATCCAAAGCCAGTGGCATCTAGCCCAAAGGTGAAGAGGATTCATGGCCCATTGTCTTGAGAGCCCTTGCTGTGTCAGGCAGGTGCAAGCGTGCAAGGCCAAGCCACCCCTTGTCACAACTTGGGAGGCAGCTGCAGCTGTGCAAGTCCAAGGCACCATGGATCAGAACCTGTTCCAAGCAGTGTTCTGGCAAAGCACAGCAAGCACACCTGCAAACACTCCCTTGGCACAACAGCCACAAAATGTCCACCTCACTCAGGCCACAGCTCCTGCCAGGGCTCTTCAGGCTCCTTGCCACCATCGTCAGGCAAATGAAGCAAACTCCGCACCATCTCTTACACCCAGCAGGCCTCAAGATTCCACTCCAAAATTCCACCAGGACACGGAAGGCCCTGAAAGGAGAACTCATATGCCTCATCAGCCTGAACAACAGCTCCACCTGCACTCAGCACAAACCCATGGCTGAGGCAGCTCTCCTGTGCAGCAGAGCTGGGCCCTTCTGGGGCTCCATGCATGGACATCCCGCCTTAGCTCTGCTCTCAGAAGAGATTTTGGTCTCAGCAGCTGAATGCAGCCCCTGCTGTCCTTCCCATGAGCTCAGGACAAGGGCAAAAAGAGCAGGAGGTTTAGGCTGAACACATCTTGAGTTTTGCAGTTTTAGGTTCAAAGAGACTTGCCTGAGATTGAATTGGTTGTGGTGATTGTTTCCTGTGCCATGATGTTTTGCAGGACAGGTGTGTCTGGGGGAGAGAGGAAAGAGTGGTTGTGAAGAGTTTGTGAAAGAATGGCTTTTTGCCTAAGAAGAGAGCAATGAAGGGCTGAGCTGTGCTCAGAGATGGTTTGCAGTGTCCTGAGCCTCCCCCCGCCTCTCCCGCAAAGGGCAGGTCAGGTCAACAGGTCTGCCCCATCTCCAGGGGGAACAACAGGTCTACCCATCTTTAGCGGGACACCAGGTCTACCCAGCTCCGGGGGGACAACAATTCTATCCTGGCTCCGTAGGGACAACAGATCTACCCCAGCTCCCGAGGGATAACAGGTCTACCCCAGTATCCGGGGGGACACCAGGTCCACCGCGCAGCTCCAGGGCGCCAGGCGGGGTCGGCCTTGCCCCTGTTGGTTGGTGCTGGCCGGGGACAACAGCTCTACCTCGCCCGGCGGGACTTGGTCCGATTTTGGCGGGTGCCGGGCAGACCTGTTGTCGCGGCCGGCTCCGCAAGTTCACCAAAGGCGTCGCTGTTTCGGCCGCCTCCGGCTGCGTCACCGTAGGAGGCGGCCTGCGGCGGCGCCCCTTCCCGGCCGAGCTCCATCGCTCCTCTTGGAGGCGTGGGCGGCTTTGGACTCGTCTGTCCGTCTGACGGGAGCGAGGGGACGGGCCGCACCCCCGCAGGCTGACCCCGTGCCTGTGTCCGAGGCGGAGCGGAGCGGCCCCGTGTGCGGTCACCAGGGCAAAGTGAGTGCCGCCTAGCCGGGACGAGTTGTGTGGCTTTGTCCTGGCTCCCATCCTGCCCAGGGAAATGGGTAGAGTTGGAGAGGCGAGAGAGGAGGGTGAAAGGCACGCCATTATCCTGAGACATGAGCAAGAAGGGCTAAAGAGCATCCACAGAGGTGAGAGAGAAAGGCAGAATGTGATCCCTGGTGGTGAGATGGGAGAGAAGGGTGAGATATGATTCAGCAAGCTGCTAGAAAAGGGCTAAAGATGAGCCACAAACCTGAAAGGTGAGAGAGATGGGTGAGATGTAATCCCGGATCCTGAAAGGTGAGAGAGGAGGGCTAGAGATGATCCTGAGAGGTGGTGAGAGAGAAGGCCTAAACATGATCCTGTGAGTTGAGAGCTGAAGCTGGGATTACAGGTCTGCCTTGCTTTGGAAGGGCTTAATCCCTTTTTTCCCACAGGTGCTGGGTAGACCTGTTGTCGCGGCCGGCAAGCTCACCAACGGGGCGCAAAAGAGCGGATCCGGAGAGGTGAGAGAGAAGGGCCAAGGAGGACCCTGAGAGGCAGAGAGACAAGGGCCAAACACCATCCCACAGCCGCTCGCTGCCCGGGCACAGGCGGACACACAAGCCCCGAGCCTCTCCCGCTCCGCCCCGCCTTCTCACGGCCCATTCCAAAGTGGCCGCGGCCCCCCTGCCCACTGCTGCCGCCCCCGAGCCGCCGCCGCCTCCTCCCTTTTCTGCCCGCCCTTAAGCCGCCCACCCGCCTTGCCGCCCACAACTTTGCAGGCCCACAGCCCGCCCGCGCTGCCCGCCCGCCCTAGCACGGACCCGCTCACCAGCGCCGCTCCTGCTTGCCACCGCCGCCCGCGCCACGGATGCGCGCGCCTCTCCCCGCCACCCACCGCATCATCCTGGCCCAGCCGCCGCTAAATCATTCCTACACCACCTCCTGCTGCCTCAGCCTTTGCACGGAGCACAGCAGCTCCCGAGCTGCCATCTAGCCAAGCAGCCCTCCCACAAGCTTTTCCACTCGCTCTCTCGCCCCAGCGCCCGGCCCGCCCGCTCCGGCCTGCGGGGCGCTCCGCCTCCTCCTCCTCCTCCGAGCTCTCTCTGGCCGGGCAGGGGCCCACAGGGGGCCCAGCGCGCCCGCCTTGGCGCTCTCCTCCGCGCCTCCCAGCCCCGACACGCGCTTGGGGGCAACCCGATTGGCCGCATGGCCGGGCGGCGGGGCTGGGGGAGCCCATGGCGCTGGCTGCCGGGTCGGGGAGCGGGGTAGACTTAGTGTCCCCCGAGAGGTGGAGTAGACCTGTTGTATTGCACGACTTTGGGTAGACCTCTTGTTCCCTCCAGAGATGGTCGACCTGTTGTCTCCTGGGAGCTGGGGGTACACCTGCTACCCCTCGAGCTGGGGTACCTGTTGTCACCCTGAAACAGGGGTACGTGGTGTCGACATTTGTGGTAGATGTTGCCCTTCCAGAGCCGGGGTAGACGTGTTGTCTTTAAGGAGCTGGGGTAGACTTGGTGTCCCACCGGAGCTGGGGTAGACCAGTCGTGTGCCCAAGTGCTCACAGCAAGAGGGGAAATGCCGTGCTGCCATTCAAGAGCCTCGGGCTGGGGCATTCAGAGATGCTGCCTGTGGTCATCCGTAACAATGGCATCAAACCTGCCAAGGTGAGGACGACCTGCTCACGGAATTGGTTTGGGAACAAGTGCTTGTGGCATGGGGAAGAGTTCCAAAAGACATGGCAAACCTGTGAGAAGGAGCCAGAAATTCTTTTGAAACAAGTGACTGATGTCTGTTCTCCAAGAAGGGAGTTCTTGGAAATTGTCTGTCCAGTCTTTCTCCTTCAAGTTGAACACAAGAAAGGTGGTGGAGTGTTTTCCCCCTGTCTCTCAGGCCACCTTTTGTTCTCATGGACATGTGTGATTTTCCAGTTCCATTACATTGCATTTGACCTCAGTTTACTAAATTTTAAGTAAACTTAGTTGTGGTTTAATTACATTCTGCCCATTACTTTCCATCCTGTTTGGCTCTGTCAGTTCTATCCAGTTCTATCTCTGAATACCCTTTTTTCCCAGCTGGTTTGACTTAACTTTTGTGCTAAGTGCTGTTTGTGGTGAGAAACAGTCCCCGTGCCACCCTGTACTCACACCAGCATCGCTGTGCTCTGGCTTCCCTTTTCCCAGTTTATGTTATGCCTGGAGCATCAGCACGGAGCGTTCTCCTTGAAAGGCAGGGCCTCCACCCTCGAGGTGTTCCACACTGGAGATGTGGAAGAGGACTCTGTTGGAAAAAGTAATTCATTAACCATGAAGTACAGAGGGAAAATGTGTGCCCTGCTCTTGGCTTCTCTGAGCAGCAGCCACATGTTAGGCACAGATTCTTTCCTTGGGCTCTCTGTCTTCCAAGCTTTTCTTGGGGGCTTTTTGCAGGGTGTCCTCCTAGCAAGTTGTAGGAAGTTCTTCTGTTCTTCTAGACATGGTGGGTTGAGCTGTGGGGCACTGTCACTACCTCATGGACCCTCTGAGGTATTTGCTGCACGTGGGATGGTACCAGCCTGAGCAGACACAGCCCTTGAGCACACAGACAGCCAGCAGAAGCCAAAAGCACTCTTTGGCTCAGCTTTCCATATGGCTGGAGCTGGCGGGAAGCAGATGGAATGAGGGCTGGGCATCAGCCTGAGGTTAAGCTGCTGAAGTGGTGCTGTGTCTGGAGGTGGCAGGCTTGTGAACATAGCAAGAGGGTCTGGAACCACTGCGGGTAGAAGCTGTGCTTAGAAGGCAGCTGGTTTCAACCTCTTATCCCTCATTTATCCTATGGAAATATTTCCTCAGTGCAGCTGGACCACTTCACTCTGATTTCCATTGCTGTGCAGAGAGCAAGCCCACAAAGCCTTTCTTTCTCCTGCATCGTGGGCAATGGGCAGAGTTTGATGTAATTTTCAACCCCACTGTGGCACAGCGTGTGGAAGGGAGGATTCATGCGTTGGTGGGGGACACCTACTCTGACAAGACCCTCATAGAGCTGGTGGGTGAAGGACACAAGGACAAATTCACCCTCCGTGGACTGGAGGAAGACACAGAGGAGAGGACTGCTGAGTGCAGGCTGAAGAAAAACATCATTGATGGTAAGAGAGGAGAGGCTGCCAAGGTGGAGCAAAAGGAAGAGGAAAATGTCTGATCATGGGTGTCCCCCTCTAGCCAGGCCTGGGCTGTCACCCACAGCACTTGGTGGCCTGTGGGCATGGCAGCCATGCTTGCAGAGCAGCGTGTGCTGTGCTTTGGGATGTGTCAGGGTGTTTCCCTGGAAGTGGTGGGATGGGGAACTGCCTGGGGAACTCCCTGCAGAGGGAGGAAGGCTTGGAGCTAGGAAGCCTTGAACATGCAGTTGTCTGTGCACGTGAGGGGGGCAGCTGGAGCTCCCGTTCCTGATGACATGCCTTGCTCTCCTCCTTAACAGCTGTCAGAGTGAATCCCATCGAGTTTGGGCACTGTCCTGTCGGGGAGCCCTGCTGGAGGGCCTTGACCATCAGCAGCCACGCGCAGACCAAGGTCATGCGCTTGGAGTGGGAGGCAGACGCCCCATTCTGCTTCTCCCCCAAGGTGAGCATGGACTGCTCTGCCTCTCCCCATTGCTCCAGCCCTGCCCTGCTGTGCCTGGGAGCTGGCAGGGAGTCCTCACATGCCACTGACAGCCCATTCCAGTGCCATGGAGGAGATGCAGTCCCTGGCTTGGCTGGGCCAAGGCTGCCAGCCTTGCAGAAAAGGCTTCATGTTATGGCAGGTGGCATCTTCTGTTCACACTTTTGCATATCAAACCTCACGTAAATCCACTCTGAGGTGCAGATTCCTGGCGCAGATGTTCATCACATCGGTCTCTTCTGCTTTCAGTCCTGCCCTTCACAGTGCTCTCAGTTTGGTCTTGACTGCCTGATTCTCCCTAGGTGGGACACCTCCATCCTGGCTGTGCCAAGGACATCACAGTGACCTTGAGATCAGATGGCCCAGCCACCTTCAGGAGGCACCTGGTGAGATGTAAGGTGACCACATTCAGCTTGGAGCTGCCACAAAGGAAAAAGTGGTGCCCGACCCCTGTGAGATTCCAGCTCCTCTGTGCCATGCTGCTGCCCCTGCAGCCATCTCTGCCTGCGGTGGAACCACCTCTCTGTGCTTTGCTGGGACTGAAAGCGCCCCTACAGCTGTGCCAGCCACGGCGAGACAGTGCCCGGCCCGGCGGGAGAGCCCTGGCACTGTAAGGGGGTGCCTGGCTGCGGAGCCATTCCTGGCTGCTATGGAGCTGCCCGTGCCTGTGGCCAAGCTATCCCTGGCTGCTGTGAGACTCCCAGCTGCTGTGGAACACCTGGCTGTGATCAAGCCGTATCTGCCGCTCCATGCCCTGCTGTCAACTGCTGGGAAAGGCGTCGGCCGAGTGGTTCACGCAAGAGAAGGTCCCAGGGCGGTCCCTGGGCTGGTGCCCCACCTTGGCCAGCACCCAGCAGCCAGCTTAGAACTGGTGCAAACCAGGGAATCCGACTGTTTAATTAAAACAAAGCATCCCAAAGACCTCTGGTGGGTGTTGATGCAATGGGATTTCTGCCCAGTGCTCTGAATGTCAAAGTGAAGAAATTCAATGAAGTGCAGGCAAGTGGCAGGAGTGACTATGACTCTCCTTAAGGCAGTTTTGAGAGTATAGTTACAAACTGGGCATTGCTGCAGAGATTGCACCTCCTCATGGTCCTGCTGGATACCCTGTGTAATGTAACCCAGTCGATCTCTGCCCCAGCACAGAGGCATTGGGGATGGGCAGTTCAACGTCCTCCTGTTGAAATTTCATCCTTCTGAAACAAATTTACAGTAAGAGCTGGGTGGCTCTTTGCCCAACACCTGGCTCAAGAGTTTTAAAGTGAGCAAAAGATTGCTACATCCTTTGGGGTCCACTACTGTTTTTTCTACCTTTCCTAAAATTGTAGAGCAAATTTAGTATCTGGATCAATAAAGGGGAACCATTTTAAAACCAAACCTCTAAACATGACCAGCTAGTAGGTTTGGTATTCGAAGGTCTTAAACGGGAAACCTTTTCTCTATTTTTTGCAAAAGGTAAGCCTGGTGTCTTTATTTTCTAAACACCAGCTAGACCTGTTGTCTAAAAACCAGGTAGACCTAGTGCTGAAAAAATTTACCATCTGAACCCCCTGATTTTGGAAGAACATGAATTGGATTCTCTGGTAAACTTAAGGTTTTAGAGATTGGACTTGTTTATTAGAACTTTGAATGTGTTCATTTTCCAAAAGCTGGGAGGGTTTGAGCAGGCTGCCTGAGGTCCATGAACAGCTTGCACCACAGCCAAGTGTGGGACTGAAGACCTGCCTTCCGAGGAACTGTGAATGGTTTGTGCTTGATGACAGGAAGAGAAACAGCAATTGTGAGACTGAGGCGCAGCAGAAACATCGCCTGCTGAGCCGGAGAACGACACCAAGCCGGCGACACATCCCCAGCTCAGACAGAGAACCGCGGGGAGCAGACACTGGAAGACATCCTTACTGTGACTGTTCCTGATAAAAAATCCACCTTGTCCTGGCTGTGGTACCCAGCTGAACTGTGTGTTGGGCTTGATTGAACATCTGAGGGTAACCCACGGGAAAAGGAGGGCTTGTTTTCAGTGTGCTCAATGTGGGAGAGAGAAGAGTAGTTATCATGGTATTGTTTGTCACTTTCCTAAATGCAGGGAAACAGCAGAAATGGCTCCAGCCAGGGAATGGATATGTGAGGAATGCAGCAGGGACTTCAAGATGAAAATTAGTCTGGGACAACACAAAAGATTGGCACATGTATTGGTTATGTGAAATACAAAGCTGTGTTTCGTGTCAGGTAGATACAGGCATCGTATGTATTTGTGATTGTAATATGTGTGGAAACCGACCATGGGACAGTTATAAAGACGAATTCTACTAATTACTGAGAAAGGTAAAGCATGGAAGAAGGCCTTTGAACCTGTCTTTTGTTCACATTAACTTTTATAAGTCTTAAGTTGATTTAGGAGCATTTGAATTAAAGCTTTAAGGATGTTGCTTTTTGACAGGAACTTTCTGCTTGTAGCTAAGTCTTCAAGAGTTTTGCAATAATAACCGTTTGAAGTATAATTTTAGAATATCGCTTGTAGTAAGGGTCTTTGAAACTATAGCTTTAGAATATATAAAAAGGAAACATACTTATCTCATGCATTAACAAAACAGTGAAAAGCAGCTTGAGAAAGGAAGATGAACATCAACTCAAGGATTAATAGTTTTGTCCAAGGGAAGCTGGACATCACTGGTATGAGATTTATAGTCCTTGCAATCAAAAGGGGGACCCACATCTGGAGAGCTGGACCTCACCAGATGGGATATTTCTCCCTTCTTTCGGAAACCGGACCACCACCATCTGGGGATACTCCTTTTTTGGGATCCATCCTGAGAAAAACTAAATCACAGAAGTGCATAAAATTGTGATGTAAAAATTGGGAATAGAAACTGCTGATGAGTAAAAATTGGGAATAGAAACTGCTGAGAAAGCTGATGAGTACCCCTATAAATACCTGTAAGCCCCAACTATGGGTGTGCAGAAGGAGGGAAAACTTCCCCCACTGTTCCCAGCGCTGTATTGCTCATACTTTTCCATATTAAAAAATAAATTGGATTGCTGCTTGAATATTGGCCTAGTCAAGCTTCTCATTTATAAGCAAATGAAAGAAACAATCCAAAATATTTTCCTCAATTTATTTCTATGCTCCCCTTTTCCATGTTTTTTACTTTCCATCCCATTCATTCCAAATGCACCTCACCTCTAAAATCAGTGACTTAGCGAGTTTTAGACACTCCAAAATACCATGAGCTACA
>JALJVW010003855.1:0-14804 GCA_024865655.1 Emberiza elegans
GTAGCTTCCTGCCACCCACCTCACACGCCCCCTTGTTCCTTCCCACTGTCTTCGCCCTGTCAGGGCTGGCCTGAGCACCTCATCCTCTGTAATTCTGCTGTCTCCTCAGACTCTGCCCCAGCCAGGCCAAGCTGCCCAGCAGCAGCGCCTGCAGCCCAGAGCAGCTCCAGAGCAGCCCCAGCCAGAGGCACCTGGAGCCCTTGCAACGAGCTAGCAGCACACAGGCAGGAGGACACGATGCCGGCGCCTCCCTGCCTGGCATACAGGGCTTGTGGCTATCTCCAGGCACCGCCTGGCAGGGATCCCCAGCCCGCCCTGCCCAGCCGCTCTGTGGGACATAAAAGGCTTCCAGTGACCACCAAAGGCCAAGGGGTCACACCTCCTGCAGCACTGCACGCCTGGTGATGCTAAGTACATACAATCTTTTCCCCCTCTTTCCCCTATTCCCCTGTCAGTCCTGAGCAGTGAATAAAGAGATCCTTGGTGTCTGTGTATTGTAAGATCACTTCCATTTTCATACTAAACAAAATGAAATTATGAAATCAAAAATCTGAAAGAAAAGAAAATCCTGCTGGCTCAAGTATCCCAGCAGACAGAGCCCAGATCAATCTCCACGGAGCTCCAGCAGAGCCTGTAGAGACGAGGCTGCTTTCTTCCATGCACCGCGGAATTGATCTCGTAGTTTAGGCCATGGGAGATGGGAGCCTCTGTACAGCGTGGGAGAGCTAACTAAGAGTCAACTGCCAGCTTTCTGACCTAGGACTGCTGGCTGCCATTTCTTCCAGGGCTTCAAGAGAGAGGAACAGAGCCATGGTCAGATCCTCTGATCTGGTGCAAGGAGATGAGGACAGCCCTCGGGTTAGCTATCCCGCCAGTTTCTTGCCAAGGCCAGGAGGGAGCAGGATCAAGGATCAGCATGAAACTCCCAGACGAATGGCCTGCGGCCTCTGAAATCTCAGGTGTGCACTGCCCAGGCCAGCTCCTCATCTTGCACAGGAGCGCTCTCCCATTTGGGATGCGGGGCTGTTTTGGGCTCCCGGGCTCCTTCTCCCCTCATTCTCTGCTCTGGGCTGCAGCGGCTCAAGGAGTCCCCCTGCCCCTCTCCAGGCTCTTGAGGCTCCCGCCAATGGTGGCGCTCCCCCCCTCTCTGGGCTCCCCACTTTGGGCTCCTGGGGACACAGGGCTCTGCTCCTCAGGCTGCCTCTGAAGGCAGCCCCAAAGCCAGCACCGCCACCGCCACCCCGATGTCCCCAAGGGGCCTTTTCCGCTCAGCCTTGGACTTCTTCATTCTCCAAACATCCCCAAAAAACCCAACTGGGAGCAACTGGGGTGACTGGGAACATGCTGGAGGAACTGGGCTACACTGGGAGATACTGGGGTGACTGGAACAAAAGTGAGGGGAAAGAGAGCAACTGGAACCATGTGGAGCACAACTGGTTCATACTGGCAGGGACTGGGAGCACACTGGGCTCATCTTTGGATCATACTGGGAGGGACTGGACTAATACTGGGAGGATCTAAGGTGACTGGGAACACACCCCTGCACATCATCCCCATACTGGGCCTGACTGGGAGCAACTGGGAGCATGCTGGGAGCAAATGGCATCATACTGGGACTGACTGGGCTGATCTAGGAAGCAACTGGAACCATGCTGGGCAGCTGGGACCATACTGGGAGAGATTGGAAGCAACTGGGATTATACTGGGACCACACTGGGAGGGCTGGCATGTGACTGGGATCAAACTGGAATGGACTGGGATGGGGGGTTGAAAGGAGCGACTGGGATCACACTTTGGGCTACTGGGGCAGCTGAAGGGGAAACTGGGATGATGCTGCAAGCAAACTGGAGGAACTGGGAAGGACTGGGCATGCTGGAGGCAACTGGGATATTCTGGGCATGACTGGGGGATCATACTGGGAGAACTGACACCTTACTGGGGGCCACTGGCAGTGTCTGGAAATGACTACAGACATGCTGGGGGGCAACTGGGATATACTGGGGTGTGTCTGGAACCATACTGGGGGACTGGAACCACACTGGAACAACTGGGACCATGCTGGGGAGAACTGGGACCACACTGGGGGCAACTGGGAAGTGGGACCATGCTGGGAGGGACTGGGATCATCTGGGGGAGTGACTGGGACTAGAGCAGGGGGAACTGGGTTCAACTGGGACCATACTGGGAGTGTCTGTAACCACAGGGGAGTGATGGAAGCACACTGGGAACAGCTGGGCCCATGCTGGGAGCAACTGGGATCACACTGGGGGCACTGGCATCAGACTGGGAATGACTGGGAGCAACTGGGATTAGACTGCAAGTGACTGGGATCATACTGGGAGGGGCTACACTCATACTGGGATTATATTGGGTGTGGATGGAACCTGACTGGGGGTTACTGGGAGCTACTGGGCCCATGTTGGGAGGAAAATGTGACACACTGGGAGCAACTGGGATTGGCTGGAAGGTACTGGAACCATGCTGAGAGGACTGAGACTACAACTGGGGCAACTGGGATCATACTGGGAGCAACTGGGGCCACCCTTTGAGCAACAGATGGAAACTGGGATTATGCTAGAGGAAACTGGGAGTAACTGGGAAAGACTGGGATCATTCTGAGGGAACTAAAACATACTGGGAATGTCTCTAACCATACTGGGGGGACTGGAACCACACTGGGAACAGCTGGGATCATGCTGGGAGCAACTGGGACGATGCTGGGGGAAACTGAATCTACTCTGGAGGCAACTGGGCACAACTGGGACCCTGCTGGGAGGGACTGGGACTATTCTTGGGGAAACTGGGATCATAATGGAAGGAACTGGGAACATCTGGAATTATGCTGTGAGCAGCTGGGATCACACTGGGATCACAGTGAGAGCACCTGAGTCCATACTGACTTACACTGGGATCTCATTGAGAGCGACTGGAATCATACTGGGGTTGACGGGGAGTGACTGGTTTTGTGGATTTTGGGGGGTTTGGATTTTGGGGGATTTTATTGGCATTTTGAGGGGGAGTTTTTTTAAGAGCGTTTGGGGGTTCATCGAAATTTTTTGTGGTTTTTTTTTTAATTTTGGGGGTTTTACTGGGATTTTGTTGGGATTTATTGGGATTCTCAGAAATTCTGGGGGTTTTATTGGGATTTTTAGGAGATTTTGGGGCATTTTATTGGAATTTTGGTGGCATTTTGTGGGATTCATTGGGAATTTGGGGTTTTGGGGGATTTTTGTGGGATTTGGGGCATTTTTTGGGGTTTTTGGGTGTTGCCAGGATTTCTTTGGATCTAGGGGGAGATTTTGTGGGACTCTTTATGGTTTTGGGGACATTTTTGGGGGATTTGTGGAGTTTAATCAGGATTTTTTAGGGTGATTGGGATTTCACAGGATTTTGTGGGCTTTTATTGGGATTCTAGGGTGTTCTAATGGGATTTTCTGAGATTTAATTGGGATTTAGTGGGTTTTATTGGGACTTTCAGGGCTTTTAGGGAGATTTTGGTGCCTCTCAGCCCTTCCCCACACCCAGGGAATGCCCCAAAGCCCCCCTAAAATTCCACTAAAACCCCACAAAATCCCCAAAAATTACAAGAAAACCCTCAAAAACCCCAGAGAATCTCCAAAAATCCCAGTGGAACTCACCAAAATTAAAAAACTCCCAAAATTTTCAAAAATCTCCCCCAAAAGCCCCCCCTCACAACCCCAAAACAAAAACCCAAAATCAACAAAACCCCCCAAAATCACGTAACCATCCCAAAACCCAATAATTCTCCCAAAAATCCCCAATAATTCCCCCCAAACACCCAACAAAATCCCCAAAGCCCAAAAAAGCCACCCCAAAATCCCCAAAAACCCTCTCAAAACCCCAAAATCCCCACAAATCCCCCCAGAACCCCCCAGACTCAGTGGGGCCGTCCTGGATCAGGGGGCACCGGCCGGTGGAACAGGAGCCACTTCAGGGGGCCCTCGGAGCTTTTTGGGAGGGGGGCACCATGGAGACCCCAAAACCAGGAGGGGGAACCCCTGCTGCCCCCCTCCCTAAACCCCCAGACCCCAGTTCAGGGTGGGCCTGGCACCCCCCGGGACCCCCAAATCTCCCCTGGGACCCCTCCAGGAACCCCAAACCCCCAGAACCCCCCCAGTGTTGGCCCAGAACCACCCTGGACCTCAAAACCTCCCCAGGACTCTCAGACCCCCCCCCATTTCCCCCCAGATTTCACCCCAGACCCACCTGAGACCCCCCCCCAAATCCATCAGACTGCCCCAAATCCCCCTCAGACCCCTCAATCCCCCCAAACCCTATGAAATCCCCTCAGACCACTGTATTTTTCCAGACCAACCTCAGAACCCCCCAGATCCCCTCACAACCCCACAGTTCCTCTCACAATCCCCCAAAATCCCTCAGACCCTCCCAATTCCCCTCAGATTCCTAAACTCACCTGACAATGCTCCAGACCCTCTCAAGCTTCCCCAAAGCTCCTAAAGCCCCCTCAGACCCACCAAAGCCCCTCAGACCCCTCATTCCCCCAAACCCACCGCACACCCCCTATTTCCCGTCAATGCCCCCAAAATCCCCAATTTCCCCTCAGACCCCCCCAAACCCCCCAGTTTCCCCCTGGACCCACCTCAGCCCCTCTCCCCTCACAATCTCCCGCCTCCTCCACGTGTGCGGGCTCCCAACAATAATAGCGCCCCACCCCGAACCAACCAATGGCGCTGCAAGTCCCTAAACTAACCAATCACGGCGCGTCTCCCCTCAGCAACACCCGCCTCCCCGCCACCCCAGCCAATCAGAGGCGAGCGGGAGCGCCCCTTCCCGCCGCCGCTGGGACCCCCGGGCTCGGGACAGGGGCGGGAGGGGCCTGAGAGAGGGATGGGGAGGGGGTCCGGGAGGGGTCTGGGGGCTTTGGGGAGGGGTCCGGGGCATTGTGGGGGGGGTCTGGGGTCCCTGGGGTCCTAAGAGGGGTCTGTGGGGGGGGTCCTGGGGGGTTGGGGGTGGGTCCGGGGGGAGGGGAGGGTCCTGGATGGGGGTCCTGGGAGGGTTTTGGGGAGGTTTGGGGGAGGGTTTTGGGGGTCTGGGGGGTTTTGGGAGGGTCTGGGGGATTGGGAGGGTCTGGGGAGCCTGGTTGGGTTTGGGGGGGTCTTGGGGTCTTGGGGGGGTCTGGGGGTTTGGGGGAGGGGTCCTGGGGGATTTGGGGGGAGGCCCACCCTGAACCGGGGTCTGGGGAGGGAGGGGCACAGACGGGGTTCCTGGGAGTTTTGGGGGGGTCCCCCCTCCCAAAAAGCTTTGAGGGGGAGGGTCTGGGGGGCCCCTTCCAGGGGGCCCCACTGAGGGCTGGGGATTTTGGGGTTTTTTTTGGCTCTTTGGGGGCTTTGGGAGGGTTTTTGTTGTTTGGGGTGGGGGAAGTTTTTGGGAATTTTTGTGGTGAGGAAAATTATTGGGTTTTGGTGGGGTTTTGGATTTGAGGGGTTTTGGATTTTGGGAGAGTTTATTGGGGTTTTGCAGGGTTTTGGGTTTTGGGGGATTTATTCAAATTTTGGGAGTATTTTTTAATTTTGTGGGTTCCACTGGGATTTTGTAGGATTCTCTGGGTTTTTGGAGCATTTTATTGTGATTTTTAGGGGGCTTTTTATATTTAGTGGATTTTGGGGGGCCCTTGTGTGGTCTGAGGGGCTTTGAGGTTGTCCCCAGGTGTGGGGAAGGGCTGAGAGGCACCAAAATCTCCTTAAAACCCCCAAAAGTCCCAATAAAACCCATATTATCCCAATTAAATCTCACAAAATTAGAACACCCTAGAATCCCAATAAAAGCCCACAAAATCTCTTGAAATCCCAAAAGAACACCCCCATAATCCAAATTAAGCCCCACAAATCATCCAAAAATGTCCCCAAAACTGCAAGAAGCCCCACAAATTTCCCCCCAAGGCCCAAAGAAATCCTGGCAACAACCAAAAAACCCCAGAAAACACCACCAAATCCCATAAAAATCCCCAAAAAACCCCCAACATTTCCACAAAAAACCCAGACCTCTAAAGAATTCCACTAAATGCCTCCACAATTCCAATAAAACAACCCAAAAGCTCCCAGAGATTCCAATAAAACCCTCAAAAATTTAAGAGAGTCCCAAAAAGTCCTCACAAATACCCCAGTAATCCTCCCCAAAAATATAAAAAAAACCAAAAAAAAAAAAAAAACCCTCAATAACCCCCAAAATCCAGAAAAAACCCCCCAAATGCCAAAACCCCCAAAACCCACAAAACCCCCAAAATTCCCCCAACTCCCCAAACCCAAACCTTCTCTCCAAAACCCCAATCATCTGCCCCTGAACTCCCCACAAACCCCCAGCCCCAAAAGCCCCAAATGCCGCAGCCCTGCCCAGCCCTCCCTGGTCCCTCCCAGTCCTGCCCAGGCCTCTTCCCGCAGTGGCCAAAACTCCCCGAGGAGCAGCGGGAGGGCCCGGAGCGAGCCCGAGCCCATCCGGCTCGGCCTCAGCCTCGGCCCCTTGGGGGGGCATTTGGGGGGCCACCCTGGGCAGGCATTCCCAGGGGTGGGCTCAGATCCCTGATTGGCAGGCATTCCCAGCCTTGCAGGGGGATTTTAGATCCCTTTGGATGATTTGAGGGCTGATTTGAGGCCAATCTGGTGTTTTGGGGGGGATTTTAGATCCCTTTGGATGATTTGAGGCCCATATGGGTGAATTTAATCCTGTGTGAGTGATTTTAGGTCGCTTTTTTTGGTGATTTTGGACCCATTTGAGTAGGTCTTTTGCTTCTTTGGGTAATTTTAGGTCAAACCAAGTCATTTAGGATGATTTGAGGTCCTCTTGTGTTGGTTTCAGGCACATTTGGGTGATTTTAGGTCAATTTAGGTGATTTTTGGCAAATCCAGATGGATTTTAGGCTCATTCGAGAGATTTTAAGCCAAAGCAGGTACTTTCAGGGTGGATTTGAAGCCCATTTTGGAGATTTAAGGCTGATTTTAGGCCATTTTGAGGGACGTGTGAACCAGTTTGGGCAATTTTAGGCCCTTTGGTTGGATTTTAGACCCCTTTGGATAATTTTAATCCCCTTTCGCTGATTTTAGGCCAAACCTGCTGGATTTCTGCTGCATTTGAGACGCCTTTGGGTGATTTTAAACCAAACCGGGCCCTTTTAGGACTGCGCATCCCCTTGGTCCCGTCCCCTTTCCCCTCAAGGTTCCCGCCCTTTCCCCGCCCCGTTCCCCCTCACGGTTCGGCCTTCGGGAATGGGGCAGGAGGAGGGAGGGTGCAATTTGCTCCCAGCAGGGTTCCAGTTGCTCCCAGTTCCTGCCGCTTTCATCCAGTGTGTTCCCAGTTCTCCCTGTTGTCCCCAGTCCATCTCCCAGTATGATCCCAGTCTCTCCCAGCAGGGCCCCAGTCACTCCCCTTGCCCCCCAGTGTGTTCCCAGTTCCCCAGCACATTCCCAGTCGCTCCCAGTTTGGTCCCAGTCACCACCTGTATGGTGTCAGACATTCCCAGTCTATCCCAGTTGCCCTAAACATTCTCACAGTCATTGCCAGGCACTCCCAGTTACCCCAGTGTGGTTCACTTGCTCCCAGTTTTATCCCAACTGCTCCCAGTTCCTCTAATTATGTCCTGAATTGGTCCCAGCATGGGCCTGGTAGCTCCCAGTAACCCCCAGTCAGGGTCCAATCACACCCACTCTGATCCCAGTATGATTGTAGCCACTCCCAGTAGGGATCCCAGTCACTCCCAGTCTGATGCCAGTGCCCCAGTGTGATCCCAGTTGCTCCCTGTCAATGCCAGCATGACCCCAGTAGCCTCCAGTGTGATCCCAGTGACTCCCTGTCTCTCCCAGTATATCCCAGTCACCCCCAGCATGCTCCCAGTCACTCCCACTTTTTCCCAGTTGCTTTCAGCACAATTCCAGTTGCTCACAGCCATTCCCAGTCAATCCCAGCATGATTCCAGTCACTGTCAGTGTGATCCCAGTGTAACCCAGCATGGACTCAGCTGCTTCCAGTGTGATTCAAGTGTGATCCCAGTTGCCCCCAGTATAGTTCCAGTTGTTCCCAGTTCCTCCCATTGATCCCAGTTGACCCTAGAATAGTCCCAGTCCTTCCCAGCAGAGTCCCAGTCATGCCCAGTTGCCCCAAGCATGGTCTGAATTGGCATTATCCCAGCTGTTCCCAGTGTGGTTCCATCCCAGGATTGTTACAGACACTCCCAGTACATCCCAATGGGCCCAGATGTCCCAGTTCCCTTGTGGAATGATCCCATTATGATTCTAGTCTCAGTCCCCAGCATGGTCCCAGTCCCTCTCATCCCAGGGTCCCAATGTGCCCATTTTCCTCCCCAACATGGGCCCAGTAGCTCCCAGTTTCCCCAGCATCCATCCCAGTTATAATCCCCATGAGCCCAGCCACTCCCAGTATGATCCCAGTCACTTGCAGTCTGATCCCAGTTGCTCCCAGTCACTCCCAGTCTGATGCCAGTGCCCTTCCCAGTGTGGTCCCAGTTCTCCCAGCATGGTTTCCCAGCCCAGTTCCCAGTGTGGTCCCAGACACTCCCAGTATGGTCCCAGTTGAACCCAGTTTCCCTGCTCTAGTCCCAGTCCTCCCCAGATGATCCCAGTCCCTCCCAGCATGGTCCCCTCACTCCCAGCCCCCAGCATGGTCCCAGTTCCAGCATGGTCCCAGTTGTTCCCCAGTGTGGTTCCAGTCCCCCAGTATGGTTCCAGACACTCCCAGTATATCCCAGTTGCCCCCCAGCATGTCAGTCATTTCCAGGCACTGCCAGTGGCCCCAGTAAGGTGTTAGTTTCCCAGCATGATCCCCAGTATATCAGTATATCCCAGTTGCCTCCAGCATGCATCCAGTCATTCCCAGTTCCTCCACTTTGCTTGCAGCATGATCCCAGTTTCTCTCAGCTGCTCCCAGAAGCCCAAAGTGTGATCCCAGTCGCTCCCTTTCAACCCCAATATGATCCCAGTAAGCTCCAGTTTGATCCCAGTCACATGCCAGCCCTCCCAGTGTGGTCCCAGTATAATCCCAGTTGCTTCCAATCTCTCCCAGTATGGTCCCAGCTGCCTCCAGCATGGTTCCAGTTGCTTCCTAGATCAGCCCAGTCAGTCCCAGTATGATGCCATTTGCTCCCAGCGTGCTCCCAGTTGCTCCCAGTCAGGCCCAGTATGGGGGATGATGTGCAGGGTGTGTTCCCAGTCACTCTCAGATCCTCCCAGTATTAGTCCAGTCCCTCCCAGTATGATCCAAAGATGAGCCCAGTGTGCTCCCAGTCCCTGCCAGTATGAACCAGTTGTGCTCCACATGGTTCCAGTTGCTCTCTTTCATCCTCACTTTTGTTCCAGTCACTCCCACTATCTCACAGGGTACGCCAGTTCTGTCCAGCACCTTCCCAGTTACTCCCAGTTCCTTCCAGTATGATCCCATTTGCTCCCAACCACTCCCAGTCAGCCTCAGTGTGTAGTGGAACTCAGTCCCAGTATGATCCCAGTCACCTCCAGCATGATCCCAGTTCATCCCAGTATGATTCAGTCAATCCCAGTTCTTCCCAGTTGCAGCCAGCCATCCCAGTTGTTCCCATGGTTGCTTGCTCACCCTCAGCACTTTCATCCCAGTTGTCCCAGTATGTCCCATTTGCCCAGCATCTCTCCAGCCCCTTCCCAGTCACTCCCAGTTCCTTCCAGTATCATCCCATTTCTCAATCCTCCCAGTATGATCCCAGTATGATGGCAGTCACTGCCAGTACAGTCCCAGTCACTCCCAGCATGATCCCAGTCATTCCCAGTACATTCCAGTTCCTAAGCTATCCCAGTACAGTCCCAGTCCTCCCCAGTATGATCCCAGTATGATGTCAGTAGAAACCAGTCCAAATTCCCAGTATGATCCCAGTATGATCCCAGTGTCCCCAGTACAGTCCCAGTCACTCCCAGCATGATCCCAGTCCAGCCCAGTCCCTGGCAGTGCTGCCACTGCTGGGATCCCCCAGCCCTGTGTGTGTTCCCCCTGGCGGATGTGCCGAGGAGCCCCAAGGGCTGGCAGTGGCCAGGCAGGGTCCCCAGCAAGGCCCAGTTTGGGATGTGCAGCCCCCAGTTTGCCCAGTTTGCCTCTCCTTTGGCTGGGGGTTCCCCGCCCGCAGCGGCTGGGAGCAGCCGAGAGCCCGCGCTGCCCATCCCGACCTGTCCCGGCTCCATCCCCCGCTCCTGCCGGGCTGCGAGGGGCTGGGAACGGGGCACTGAGGGTGTGGCTGCTGCTGGGGGGAGGAGGAGGGAGGGAAGGGCAGGGATGGAGGGGAGGAGGAGGAGAGGGGAGGAGGGGGGCAGGAGGAGGAGGGATGGAAGAGGAGGGGGGAAGAGGAGGGGCAAAGGAGCATCAAGGAAAGAAGAAAAAACCACGCGGTTCTTTCTGAGCCCTGCCTGAATTGCAGCCCCCACCTGTGGGATCATCGCCCCCCATCGCGCAGGTGAGCGGGAGTTCAGATCAGATATCCCGGGGGTCCCTGGGTTGGGTTATTTTGGGGATGTTTGGAGAATGAAGAAGTCCAAGGCTGAGCGGAAAAAGGCCCCTCGGGGGGACAGGGGGGGTGGCGGTGGCGGCTGCCGGCAGAGGCAGCCTGGAGGAGCAGAGCCCTGTGTCCCCCAGGAGCCCAAAGTGGGGAGCCCAGAGGGGGGAGCGCCGCCATTGGCGGGAGCCTCAAGAGCCTGGAGGGGCAGGGGGACTCCTTGGAGCCGCTGCAGCCCAGAGCAGAGAATGAGGGGAGAAGGGCCCGGGAGCCCAAACAGCCCCGGCATCCCGAAATGGGGAGATGGAAAGGGGAACTTTTCGGATCGCTGGGTCTCCCAGCAGCCTGGGAGGGCGGGGACCGAGTAGACGGGGACCCCCAGTCCAAGCGTGACCCCAGGAGCTGGGACAGGGGGAACCTCCCGGGCACCTGGGATGGGGGCGATGCTCGGGGGGTGCGGAGTTTCAGGCAGCGCCGGAGCCCCGCGATTCGGCCGTCCTCTGCTCCCGCCGCTTCCTGCTGCCGCTCCGCCTCTTCCTCCCTCCCTTCTCCTCCTCTTCCCCCGGTCCGGGGCCCGCGCAGGCGGGAGGAGCACGGATGGAGCCAGGACAGGTGGGAACGGGGCGAGGGGTGGGGGGATGGCAGGAGTGGGAGTGACTGGGCTGTACTGGGATCATCCTGGGAGCAGCTCCTGGGTGAGTGAGTTCTACTGGGACCGTGCTGGGATCACACTGGGGTGAGGAGGAGGCAGCGCGATGGCTCCAGCGCTGGGGCTGGGGGCGCTCCTGGGGCCCGGGGGCGGGGAGCTGAGGGGGAGGGGCACCCTCTGATCCCCATCCCGGGACTCGATGGCCTTTTTGAACCCCATTCCTGGGCACCGGGATCCCCCTGAACCCCCATTCCTGGGCCCGGGAACCCCCCACCCCCATTCCCGGGCATGGGATCCCCCCTGCACCCCATGGGATCCAACAACCAATTATCTGCACCCCCTTCCCGGCCATCCTGCCCCTCCCAGTCCCCCCAGAGCCCCCTTTTCCTTCACCCAGAGACCCCTGGACCCCAATTCCTGCCTTTCCCAGCCCCCAGCCCCTCCTCTCCTCAACCCCGAGGACACCCGGGACCCCTATTCCCAGCCATCCCGGGTTTTCCCACCTTTTGCTGGGAATGGGGAACACCGGGGACCCTTGGAGCTCCCTTTCCTGGATGCAGGAACCTCCTTAACCCAGCCCGTCCCCCCTCTACCCACCGCAGCCTCCCCTTTTCTCAGTCCTGGAACCCCCAAACCCCGTTCCCTGCTCTCCCAGCTCTCCCTTTGGTTCCCCCTTTGGTTCCCCCGTGCCCCCCCAGCCCCCAAATCTCGGTGTCCCCCCAGTTCTCCCGTCCCTCGTTTCCCTGCCCGTGGCGCTGTCGGAGCCCTGCCGGGGTTCCCCCAGTTGGTGTCCATGGGGTCCCTGGCTGGGATCCCTTCCAGCGGGATCTGGGCACAGCCAGAGCCGGCACCACATGAGCAGCTTGGATTTTGGGGCCCCCGGGAGCTGCCGCTGCTGCAGCTGCATCCTGCCATTCCCAGTTGCTCCCAGTTCCTCCCAGTGGCTGCGCAGTCGGCTCCCAGCATGCGCCTGGCAGCTCCCAGCACCCCCAGACAGGGACCAATCACACCCCCTACAATCCCAGTCCGATTGTAGCTACTCCCAGTATGATCCCAGTCACTCCCAGTATGATCCCAGTCACTCCCAGTATGATCCCGGTCACTTGTGGTCTAACTCCAGTCACTTCCAGTCACTCCCAGTATGAGGCCAGTGGCCCCCAGTGTGATCCCAGTTGCTCCCTGTCAATGCCAGCATGACCCCTAGAGCCTCCAGTATGATCCTAGTGACTCCCTGTCTCTCCCAGTATATCCCAGTCACCCCCAGCATGCTCCCAGTCACTCCCACTTTCTCCCAGTTGCTTTCAGCACGATTCCAGTTGCTCACAGCCACTCCCAGTTGATCCCAGTATGATTCCAGTCACCCTCAGTGTGATCCCAGTCTCACTCACCATGGATCCAACTGCTGCCACTGTCATCCCAGTATGATCCCAGTTGCCTCCAGTATAGTTCCAGTTATTCCAAGTTCCTTCCAGCATGATCCCAGTTGTCCTTAGAATAGTCCCAGTTCCTCTCAGCATGGTCCCACTCACTCCCACTTGCCCCCAGCATGGTCCCAGCTGTTCCCTCTGTACCTCCAGTCCCCCCAGTATGGTCACAGTCAGTCCCAGTGTATCCCAGTGTGCCTAGTACAGTTCTAGTTAGCACAGAATGATCCCAGTCTTTCCCAGTTCCTCCCAGTTGCCTCCAGCATGATCCCAGTTTCTGGCAGTTTCCCAAAGTGTGTTCCCAGTGGCTCCCAGGATGACCCCAGCAGGAGCAGTAGTCACTCCCAGTATGGTTCCAGTCGCCTCCAGTATGCCCCAGTCAGTCCCAGATACTCCCAGTGTTATTCCAGTCATGCTCAGAGTGACTCCCTGGCACTCCAGTGTGGGCCCTGTTGCTTCCAGTCGCTTCCAGTATGGTTCCAATCAGAGCCAGCACCTTCCCAGTCACTCCCAGTATGATCCCAGCCATTTCCCATAGGATCCCAGTATGACCCCCGCATAGGCACAGCTGCTCCCATGATCATCCAGTGTGGTTCCAGTGGCTCCCATTTACCCCCAGTGTGGTTTCAGTCTCTCCCAGTGTATCCCAGTTGCTCCCAGCATGTTCCCAGTCACTCCCAGTTGCCCTGAGTTTCTTCCAGCCTGATGCCAGTTGCTCACAGTCACCCTCAGTGCCATCCCAGTTGCTGCCAGTATGATCCAGTATGATGCCAGTCACTGCCAGCATTGGCCAGCTTCTCCTACTGTGATCCCAGTAGGATCCCAGTAGCCCCTAGCAGGGTTCCAGTCCCTCCCTGTTCCTCCCAGTGTAATCCCAGTTGCCCCAGTATAGTCCCCAGCCAATCCATAGATGATCCCAGTCCCTGCCAGCATGGTCCCAGTCATGCCCAGTTGTCCCAGTCACACCCAGTCATTCCCATTTGCTCCCAGTCCCCCCCCAGCATGGGGTCCCAGTTCTTCCCAGCATGGTCCCACCTGTTCCCAGTGTGGTTCCAGTCACCCGAGTATGGTTAACAGACACTCCTGGTATGTCCCAGTGTCCCTCAGCATGCTCACAGTCATTCCCAGTCATTCCCAGTTCCCCCCAGTTGGTCCCAGTCTCTGGCAGTGCTGCCACTGCTGGGATCCCCAGCCCTGTGTGCATTCCCCCTGGTGGATGTGCGAGAGGATCCTAAGGGCTGGCAGTGGCCAGGCAGGGTCCCCAGCAAGGCCCAGTTTGGATGTGCAGCCCCAGTTTGCCCAGTTTGCCTCTCCTTTGGCCTGGGCCGGTTCCCCGGCCATGGTCCTGGGAGCAGCCGAGAGCCCAGCTGCCCATCCCGACCTGTCCCGGCTCCCATCCCCACTCCCCAGGGGCTGAGGGGTGTGGGGCTGGGGGAACGGGCAGTCAGGCTGCTGCTGGGGAGGAGGAGGAGGGAAGTTCCCAGGAGGAGGAGGGAGGAAGTCCAGGGGTTAGGGGAGGGGGGAGGATCCAGAGGAGGAGGTCAAGGGGATGGAAGAGGAGCAGCAAGAGGAACAGGCAGAGGAGGGACCTTCCTGTGCTGAGCTCCCCCCCTCCCTTTGTGGGATCCCACCCGCCTGAATTTCCAGCTGTGGGGTTCTCTCGGGATGTTTCCCCAGATATCCCAGGGGTCCCCTGGGTTGGGTTTTTGGGGGATGTTTGGCCCCCCAAGGCTGGGGAAAAGGCCCCTCGGGGGACATCTGGGGGTGGCGGTGGCGGAACTCCGGCAGAGGCAGCCTGGAGGAGCAGAGCCCTGTGTCCCCAGGAGCCCAAAGTGGGAGCCCAGAGAGGGGGCGCCGCCATTGGCGGGGAGCCTCAAGAGCCTGGAGGGGCAGGGGGGACTCCTTGGAGCCGCAGCCCAGAGCAGAGAATGAGGGAGAAGGGCCAGGAGCCCCAAACAGCCCGGCATCCCGAATGGGGAGAGCCAAGAGGGGGAGCTTTGGGATTGCTGGGACTGCCAGCAGCCTGGGCAGGTGGGGCACCGAGGAGAGGGACCCCCAATCAAGCGTGACCCCCAGCTGGGACAGGGGAACCCCTGAACACCAAAGGGGGGACCGGGACAGGAACTCCTGGGAGCCTTTGAGGCCTGAATCTTGGTGTTTGGGGGAGGTTTATCTGGAGCCCAGTCCCATTGACTTGTAGTGATGGACTTGGGCAGAGGACCTTCAAACTCAA
>JALJVW010003856.1:0-10046 GCA_024865655.1 Emberiza elegans
AACCCCCAAAATTCCCCCAAAATCCAACCCCAAATTTCGCCCTCAAAATTCCCAATTATCGTAACCTCAAAATCCCCAAATTTCCCCAAATTTCCCCAAAATTCTAAATTCCCCCAAAATTCCCAAAATTCCCAATTTCCCCCAAAATCCCCAAATTTCCAAAATTCCCAATTTCCCCCAAAATCCCCAAATTTCCCCCAAAATTCCCAAATTTCCCCCAAAATTCCCAATTTCCGCTGCGGAGTTTATATGGGGGAATGGGCCGCGCTTCAAACCGGCGGTCCCTTTAAGAGCGGCTGATGGACGTCACGCGGTGGTTGCGATAGGGGAGGGGGAGTCTGGTTCCTCCCCATCCCTCCATCCATCCATCCCCTCCCCGCGTCCGTTTGTCTGTCCTCTGTCCGTCCGTCCGTCCCCGCAAAGGCGGCAAAAGTGGCGGAAATCATGTCCGTCTGTCCGCTGTCCGTGTGTCCGCTGTCCGTCTGTTCGTCCGTCTGTCGTCCGTGTCCGTCCGTCTGTCCGTCCGTGTGTCTGTCCGTGTGTCCGTCCGTGTGTCCGTGTGTCTGTCCGTCCTCCATCCATCCTGCATCCTCCACATCTGTCCGTCTGTCCGTCTGTCCTTCCCCATCCATCCCCGCATCCTCCATCTCTCGTCTGTCTGTCCTTCCCCATCCATCCCCGCGTCCGTCTGTCCGTCCGTCCGTCCTCCATCCATCCCCGCGTCCTTCTGTCCTCCATCCATCCCCGTCCGTCTGTCTGTCCGTCTGTCCTCCATCCATCCCTGCATCCTCTGTCCGTCCGTCTGTCCTTCCTCCGTCCGTCTGTCCGTCCGTCTGTTCGTCCTTCGTCTCCGCGTCCTTCTGTCCGTCCGTCCGTCTGTCCGCCCTCCGCGTCCGTCTGTCCGTCTGTCCTCTGTCCGTCTGTCGTCCGTGTGTCCGTCCTCCATCCATCCCCGCATCCTCTGTCCGTCTGTCCGTCTGTCCTCCATCCCCGCATCCTTCTGTCCGTCCGTCCTTCACCCGCGTCTCCCCCCCCCCACCCCCCGTGTCCGTCCGTCTGTCCTTCCCCATCCATCCCCGCATCCTCCATCCCCGCATCCTCCACATCTGTCCGTCCTCCATCCCCGCATCCTCTGTCCGTCTGTCCTCCTCCATCCCCGCGTCCTTCTGTCCGTCTGTCCGCCCTCCGCGTCCGTTTGTCCTTCCGTGTCCTCCATCCATCCCCCTCCCTCCGGTGATAAAGTCTGTCTGTCCTCCATCCCCGTCCCCCCCGCCCTCCGCGTCCAAATCTGTCCTTCGTCAATCCTCCATCCCCTCCCCCGTGTCCGTCTGTCTGTCCGTCTGTCCTCTGTCCGTCTGTCCTCCATCCATCCCCGCATCCTCTGTCCGTCCGTGTGTCCGTCTGTCCTTCCTCCGTCCGTCTGTCGTCCGTGTGTCCGTCCGTGTCCGTCCGTCCGTCCGTCTGTCCGTCTGTCCTCTGTCCCCCTCCCTCCCCTGTGTCCGTCTGTCCGTCCCGATGGCGCCCCTGGTCTGCGGGGCAGCGACGACGCCGTGAGCGGGGTGAGGGGAATTTGGGGGGAATTTGGGCGATTTTGGGCAATTTTGGGGAGGGGCGTGGAAAGGCGAGTTTGGGGAGGGGGAGGAAGGATTGGGGGTCCCTTTGTCCCAAAATGGCCCCGAAATCCCCAAATCCAACCCCAAAATCCTCAAAAATTCCCAAAAGTTGCCACAAATTCCCTTCGAATCTCCCCCAAAATTCCCCAAATCCAACGCCCAAATCCCCAAATTTCCCCCAAATCCAACATCAAAATCCCCAAAATCCTCCAAGGTACCACAAATTCAACCCCAAAAATTGCCCCAAATCCAACCCCAAATCAAACCCCAAAATCCCCAAATTGCCCCAAAATTCTCCCCAAATCAACCCCAAATTCCCCCAAAATTCCCCCAAATCCAACCCCAAAATCCTCCAAAATTCCCACAAATTCAACCCCAAAGTACCCCCAAAATCCCACCCCAAAAATCGTCCCTAAAATACCCAAAATTCAACCTAAAATTTCAAATCCAACTCCAAAATCCAACCCCAAAATTCCCCAAATCCAACCTCCCAACCAACCCCAAATCCAACCTCAACCAACCCCAAAATTTCCCCCAACCAAACTGAAATCCCCCAAAATCTGACCCAAAAATTCTCCCCAAATCCAACCCCCAACTCCCCCAATTCCCCCAAAATCCTCACTCCAAAATTTCCCCCAAATTCAACCTGAAATCCCCCAAAACTCCCCAAATCGGCCCCAAAATCCCAAGAATTGCCCCAAATCCAACCCCAAAATCCCCCAAATCCAACCCCAAAATCCCCCAAATCAACCCCAAAATTCCAACCTTAAAATCCCCCAAATCCAGCAGAATTCAACCTAAAATCCCCCAAAAATTACCCTGAAATCCATCCCCAAATTCAACCCCAAAATTC
Organism: Emberiza elegans; assembly: GCA_024865655.1. Taxonomy (NCBI): domain Eukaryota; kingdom Metazoa; phylum Chordata; class Aves; order Passeriformes; family Fringillidae; genus Emberiza; species Emberiza elegans. Next base: position 2,467 of record JALJVW010003856.1, read on the forward strand.
CCCAAATCCAACCCCAAATCCAACCCCAAAATCCCCCAGCAGTGGGTCCCTGCATCCAAAAATCCCTTTCTATGCTGTTCAGCGCCTGCTTAATCCCCTCCAAGTCCTGCTGATATCAAAACCAAAATCATCAAATCAAAATGTGGACAGCCATTTAATGAAAAACAAAACAAAAAGCCAAACCAAAGAAAAACAAAACCCCCAAACTGTCAATCCTTGGGGAAACTGACAAAAGCCTCCAAACGCCTCCCTAAAGCCCCTAAAGTTAATCCCCAGCATCAGCTCTTTTTTCTGTGAAACAGTTGTGATAAACATTTTGACAAGCTCATTTCCCCACCCCTTTCCTGCATTCCCAGCATGTTCACTGCAAACAATATAGATTCTCCACTAGCTTTCACATAAAACAGTGTCAGGTAGTTTTGAAACTAAATCTGGAATGAAATAAAACGCTCTGTATGCCCCGCAACGATTAGGAAAATATCAAAACTCAGCTCAATAGTAGGTTAATGAGCTACAACAAATGTGATGAGTATTTACTTTGTTTTCTTTGAATGTTGTTTCTTTGAACTAATTTAAAATAGGTACAAAACCCAGGAAAAAGTAGATAAAGAAATATCAGCAAAATTTTAAAATGAAGCTTTGCGAGCCTTGAGAATTGAAAAGAGTTGTATTTCTAGAAAGATATCCTGTTTTCCTAAATTTGGATGTGAATTATCTAAAAACCTCATTTCCATCTTTCTTTACATACTTCATTTAGACTAGGCTAGGCTCTGGGTAGGCCTGTTTGTAGAAGTTTTGGTCCTGCTGCCAAGAAAATAATGTTGCTGGATGATCTTGAGGAAGGAGGAACTTTTGATAGTCTTGAGAAGAGGATGGAATGATGTGCCTGAGCACATCCCAGAAATCCCAAAAGATTGAGGATGCCAACCAAGCACGTGCTATTCCTCCCGATGTTTTAAAGTCTGGACCTGCCAAAACTCAATGCTCTCTTCATAACCACATGGAATGCTCGTGATAGCCAGACAAAGGACACCTGCTCCCTGAAAAAGACAGGGATTGATTTCTACCAAAAGTAGTTGCCCACAGCAATATGAGTTTGTTCTGCCTGTCATGGATTTTATTGTCATCAAATGGAACCAGAGAAAGTCAATCTCCTGCAGGATAAAATGGGATTAAGGTACTGCTGTTCTCCATCAGCTAAAGGATTTGGTATTACTGTTAGAGTTAAATGAGTCTAAAGTCCAGCTATTATCTGTATCATATACCTGGAATTTAAGTGAGGAAAAATGACATTGAAATTCACTTAAAAATTTATTAAAAAAAAAAAAAAAACAACAAATAAAACTATGATAAGGTCTTCTTCTGATGAGATTGGTGAAAGTGACAGAGAGAAAATAACACTTGTTAACCTGTTAGAACTGCAAATCTTGCATCACCCGTCACATTACTCTGGCCAAAATAGTATTTTTGTAGTCCTGAATTCTGAACAGCAAAATATCATCATCACAATGCCTGACCAGGAGACTATATAAAAATCAAATCAAATCAAATTTCAGGCTTAATTATAGCAATACAAATTAAAATGTATTGTCTCTTTCATAGCCGAAGGCAATAAAGCATCACTTGAAGTGGCATTTATGAAAAAACAGTTAGGTACTCTAATTTCAAATGAATAGGAGCAAGAAGAATTACTGAAACCCATTCTGATCTCCATTTTATAAAATAAAAGTGTGGCATTGCTTCTTATATTTTTATTGCCTGATGATTTTAAAATTGCAGAACCAGTGTACCCATGTTTCTGTCACAGTAAAAAAGCATCAATATTGTTATACCTTCTCTGAGTGACATGCTTAGACTGGAGCATGTGTTAATAAGCTTTTTATTAAGCGTATGCTAATCAACATATGATTATTGAATGGAACTCCATCAATCTTGCAGCCATTTTCTCTGTGAAAAAATGTTCTTTAGGACATGGCTGGGAGAGGAATTTGGAAAAGACAATCTGCAGATTTTTTAAAACCTATTATTATTACCCCATTATATGTTTAAGAGTTACTTTTCTAGTTGATTTTTGTTGGTTTTGTTTTTTTCTTTTCTGTACACATATGAGGTAGTATTTGCAGAAAAGCAAATGATGCAAGACAAGCTACTTTCCAGTTTTATGGTACGTTGCTCCTCTCCAGATTTTCTGGCCACAGTCTTTCCTATTAAAAACCTCCATCTCTAGAGGAAAATGTAGAAGGCAAATGCCCATTAAAATTTTGCTGCCTGCTCTATCAAATAGAGTCATTTAATTGCATCAAGTGACTATCTAACTGATGCACTAAAATGATAAAGCTCCAGTAGAGCCTCCATTTCACAAACATCTATGTTGTTAATCACACACCCTTAATAAGATGCACCCTATATGTCTTTGCAAGATTTTTTACACTTTTTGCCATTTTGGATTACACGAGATTGCACCAAAGTTTGAACATTGTTCAACTTTTCAGAATTTGAATCATTTTTGTTGTTGAGTTGTTTTATCACTAGGAGTCCACTGTTTTCTTTTATTACTTCACAGGAGTTAATATCAAAGAAACTTTCAATGAATGCTCTTTTGTGATGGAACTGAAATGAACAGAAAAGATACATTTGCTGTGTGACAGTGAATACTGTCACATTTCTTATGTCTACAATGTTCGGCATGAAATCAAGAACTGCCCACATCATGTATAACTAATCTAACAATTCTGCCCTTTTAACTGTTAGTTCACTACGTGCTGCATGTCTTGGCTGACTTTTTAATTTTACACCAATACTCACCACTGCATCAGGAGGGTCTATAACCTGTTGGCTCTAGCAGGCCAATTCCAGTGCTGAAGGTGTAGATGACTCCCATTCTTTTGAACACCAGGTGCCTGAATCCCACCTTACTCACAGTGCAACAGCAAAGCTAGGAACCCATAGAGCATTTTCTACTTAAAAGAGATGTCAGTCCTAAAGTTCTAGGCAGGGAATGACAGCATCACTCTCATGGTTAAAATTCAAGCTAGTTCTTAAAAGATGCACTTTTTGGTAGTTATGATCAAATCTAAGTAGTACTGGAATTAACATAACAAGCCTCAGAAATTAAAAGACACTGAGACGAGGAAAACATGCAGCGTAAAATCTGCCTTGTAACAATATTTAATCAAAATCAATATGTTCATGTCAATTTTTCACCAGTGCAGATTTAACCCTCTGTTAACATTGAGATGCTACAGCTTAAGCAGTGCTAAGTAGGAGCCTGCCTTTCCCACTTTGAAAGAGATAATCTCTATCCAGGTTGTACCATCATATGAATGGACCTGTGTAAACATTGACGCATCATTAATTGTAGGTGGTGATTTTAGCCTTCTAATAGTCTTCTATAAAGCCAAGCAAAATAATGTCAGTCAGTGAAGTGAAACCTTTCTTTCATTTTCAAACCAAAGCCATTGTTTACAAAACAAAATTTGCATGCATCACAGCAGTGGAGAGAAGTGTTTTGAAAGGGTGAATTTTATCTGCTTGGAAAATATTTTTCCATGGAAAGCATTTTCTAGGTGATTTACAGTGCTTTTTCTTCAAAGCAGAACAAAATAAAAATGCTGAAGAGCTCATTATATTTCCAAAGTAGACTTCTTGAAGATGGGAGAAGTAAGGGAAGAAATCAAATTTGATTCTCTAAAAAAATTACAGGGAGACGTTAAAAAATTTTCCAGCAAAAGTCTCAGTAGCAATAACAAACTACACTCTCATCTCCAGCATAAGATTTGAGAGCAGGAGGAAGAAGGGTAATTTTTATGCCCAGCTACCTAGAAGGCTGTCATGGTCTAAAATACTCAGATCTCAAAGAAGTACTCAGCTTTTAGTCACTCCTCATCACAAAACATCTGTTATTCATGATTCTGCCTCATGATTTAGAAGCCAAATGGCTAGTAGGAGATTTAAGTACAGCCACTTGGATCTGGCTGACTAAATTTGAAAATTACTTCTGAAATTATACGTGTTTCTTCTGAGACCATCCTTGTTAGAACTCACTCCTATAGACAGTCATCTGTTCTTCAGAGAAAATCTGAGTGATGTATAAAGAGTTTTGCAGAAGGTGGAAAACCCTTTTCCCTTAAGGTTTTAATCGAAAAGAGTAGTAGAATTCTTGTTCCTAAAAACCAAATTTTGAGTATTTGAAAATGCACAATGTAAAGGATGGCCAGCACCGTGGATGCTCCAGCAGGCTCTGATTGCTCTCAACCACCCCCTCTTCTTACAACCTCCTTCCCAATATCTCCTTCTCCCCATCTCTTTCTCCCTCCAGGGCTGCCCTGGCCACAGGAGCACACCTGATTGTTAACTTTATGCTTTCTGCAAGTGGTCAAGAACTTTCTCTGGAGTTTGGCAGGGAGGGAGGTGGCACTGGCAGCATAATCCCAACACAGCCATGCTAAGCTCATCCCTGAATCATGGCCCTACACTTACCACCTCACTGCCACTTTGAGTACTCCCTGCAGCCCCAGGAAATTCCTCTGGACTGCACGGAGCTCCGTTCAGCAGCACTCCCTTCAGAGGCATGCTGTGACTCTGCCAGCACCTTGGAGAAGAGGAGGAAGGAAACTCTTAGACCACTGCATCAACTAACTCTCAGGAAAAAGAGTTAATTGGTGACTTGTTGCACCCTAAATTAGCAGCCTATGAGAAGCTTCTCCGGGAGCATCCAGCACTGTACTCCTGCTCCCTCTCAAGGCGTCCTTTGTACTTTTTGTAAAATGTAAGACTTTAGAGAGAGGGTTTTCCAGAGGAATATTACAATCAAGGAAGGACAGTTGCAGGGTGGTCAGACTGTCCAGAGACTGCTGGTACACACCTTCTGACAAGAGCATTGTATAAAATAACCCTTAATAATTTCCAACTAACACTGTTCAGTAGGGTGGATGTGCACGTATGTTCTTCTCCAGCAAAACCTGCTCTGCACAAGTGACAAGGTTGCAAGGGACATTGACAGGCTGGAGAGGTGGGTCTGTGTGGGCATCAAGAATTTCAACAAGGCCAAGTACAAGTTTCTACACCTTGTAGAAGGTCAGGGCAATCCTAGACATGTCCACAGGTTGGGTGGAGAAGTGATTGGGAGCACTGAGGAGAAGGACTTGGGGTGTTGGTTGATGAAAAACTCAACGTGAACCAGCAGTGAGCGCTCACAGCCCAAAATGCCAAACAAATCTTGGGCTGCATCCAAGCCCCATGGCCAGCAGGTCAAAGGAGGAGATTCTACTCCTCTGCCCTGCTGGGAGAAGCTACATGCTGTGCTGTATCCAGGGCTGGGGTCCCCAAAATTTGAAGGGCATGAAACTGCTGGAGCAAGTCCAAAGGAAGGCATGAAGTTAATAAGGATCAACTTCCAGGGTGAAAGTTTGGACTATTCAGCCTGGAGAGGAGAAGGTTTTGTAGAGACCTCAAAGAAGGTCCCAGTATCTGAAGGGGCCTACAGGGAAGCTGGAGATGGATCCAGGAACTGTAGCAATAGGACAGGGAGCAATGGCTTCAGATGGAAAGAGGGAAATTTAGGTTAGATATTAGGAAGAAATTCTTTTGTTGTGCGTGTGGTGAGCTGCTGGAACAGGCTGTCCAGAGAAGCTGTGCCTGCTCCATCCCTGGAAGTGTTCAAGGCCAGTTTGCATGGGTGTCTAAGTAACCTAGTAGGAAGTGTCCTGCCCATTTCAGGGCTTTGGGACTAGATGATCTTTGAGGTCCCTTCCAATCCAAAGTATTCCATGATTTTATGATTCTGTTGTCTGCCTGTAGATTTTTACTCCATGGTCTCTCATTACAAGAGAGATGGAAAGCAAGACTATTTTACTATGTGCAAAATATACTGTCCCTGCTATTTATCTCCACTCTGCAAGAGGAAATACCAGGCAATGAGTTTTTTTAGTGAGGAGAGATTTAAATCCATAGAAATGGCAGGAGTGTGCCCAGATATTTGGACCAAAAGGCAAGCTGCATGCTCAGGTGATGTAAATCACCATAGTTCTGTTCAGGTTAAATATTCACTGCTCAGATCCACCAATCTGATCCAGAGAAGGGATAAGTTTCTGAACTGGTTATTATTCATTTGAAGTAAATTACTGGTTATCGATTCATGTGTATCTAACAGAAGACCGCATAATTTATTTTAATCTCATCGGCATAATAAATCTTAATCTCTCTGTATATGGATTTCTTTGTTGCAATGCTTTTTCTTTTCTGCTGAAGCTGTAAAGTAATAGGAACAAGGATGTTTTTATAGCCTGGATATGCATATACCTACACGTACTTTGGCATTTTACGTATTTTTAAATCAAAAACTCTGATGTGAAAAATAAAAATATATTAGAATATATTAAAAGAGGTTCTGTCTTCCAGATGCAAGCTCAGGTAAGGAACCTCTTCTGAGTACTGAGTTTATCCCAACCATGCATAACATCACTATTGTAGGACTTGGGAATACAGAGAAAATCAAATAGGTCCTCAAATGCTGTTCTTTTTGGCATTCATCCTGAAACTCCAAAATACATTTTCCTCAAAGAATTGATCAAAATAGGAAAATATGAAATCAAAGGGAATAGTCTCCTGAGATTACAATATGAATTAATAATGCTCTTATTGTATCAGTTGTCTGAGATGGCCTGATTTTATACCACCACTTCTTAAGACTGCTTTAACTAAGCAAACAGCAGAGAAGATTCATTTACAGGATAGAAGAAAATTATTCATTAAAAACATACGGGGAGGCATTATTTATGAACTCTCCTAAAGTCAACAGTGATTATGAGCATCTGACATCAATTAGGAATGCAACATCATGCTGCCAATCTGAAACTTTAGTATCTAAAAAGTGCATTTAGAAATAGCTTGACAGCATCTCTCTGTGTCAAACAACTTGATATATCAGTATGCCTTCTGGTTAGGAGCCAAAACTCATAGGTTGGAAGAATCATTCAATTTCATTGTCTAAGAACTGATGCTACTTAGTCATCTTCCCATGATTAGGTGAAAGAGAAACCCAGCAGAATACAGCAGCTACAGTGGGTAGGAATGAATAGAAATTTAAACTCTGGAGTAAAGGAACTAGTACATAAGGAGATAAAAACCTTTGGGTTGCTTCCATTTGTTTCAGGTTTTGGGGTTTTGGGGGTGTTTTTGCTATTGTTGGAGTTTATTTTGTTTGGGTTTATGTTTTTTTTTTTTTTCTTTTTTTTTTTTTTTTTTGTCTGTCGTTGTTGTTTTGTTTCATTTGACTTACTTTCACTCACACATTATTTAGGAAAAGAGCAGGCTATCTTGAATTAACATTCAGAAAATCTGGGACGGTGAATACTTTTAACAGAGGCACAAAATCCTGCACAACTGATCAGCACCAAGCTGTTGAAGAAGACCAGAGCTCAGTGTGATAAAAAAAAAATGTGAGCAATGAGATCAGGATATTCTCTGTTCACTTCCTGTGCTATAATGAGTACAGGGTATCTCTTGGACAGGAAAGAGATATGAAACTCATTCAACACCAAATATCCTATAAATATTATGTTAAGATTAGATATTAGGGG
>JALJVW010003857.1:0-17771 GCA_024865655.1 Emberiza elegans
CTCTTAGACATTGAACTCAGCTAACAGCTTGTGACTCACCATCACTTGCAGGCCTGTCCTGGCTCAAGCTCTCCAAGGCACTCCAAGCCCTCAGAGAGCAGCATTTGTGCCACATTTCCCCAGCACAGGCACTCCTGTGTGCACACAGACACCAAGAGTCAGTGCAAGGCACCTGTGAGCAATTCCCTGAGGGCAGGGAATGCTCCCTGAGGATGTTTTTGGCATCCCCCAGCGTGGGCAAAGGGCTGAGCCTGGAGGGGTGGGGGATCGGCCCCAGGCTCCGTCATTTGTTCAGGATCCCAAGTGCAGCAACGGGAGAGTTCCGCCTGGGAGGCCCCACTGGGGAGTGGCTGGCCCAGGAGAGCTGCAAGGGCTCCTTTGGAGGCGCTGCTTGCAGGGCCCCAGAGAGGGGCTTCAGTCCCAGCCATGGTTCATCCTGGCTGCACTTGGCACCAGCAGCTTTCTTTGGCAGGGGTGAGAACAGGGATGTTGTGCCACGCAGGGAGCAGAGGCAGCTGCCAGGGCTGCTGCTAAAGGAACCAGGGGCTGGTTGGCAGCAGCAGTGCCTGGAGCAGACAGTGTTTGTGAGGGCTGAGCCCAGGGCTGTTGGCCAAGGCCGAGGCCCAGGGAGCATTCTCAGCTGTCAGGGCGGCCTGAGAAGGGGGGGGGAATGCAGCAGCACAGGGCCCATGGAACCAAGGACCATTGTGACACCGTGGTGCCCTGATAGACCAAGGCCCTGGTGACACTGTGGGGCCCTGTGGGAGAACAAGGGACATTGGGACATTGTCACACCCATGGAACCAAAGGTCCACTGTGACATTGCAAGGCTTCATGGAACCATGGAACCTTGGAAAGACCATTGAGACACTGCCACAACCTCATGGAAACAAAGGGGCTGTTGTGGCACTGAGGAGACTCATGGAATCATGGAGACCATTGTGACACTACAGGCCCCATGGAATAAGCAAGCGCCAGGCGGCTGTGGGGCACCATGGAACCAAGGAGACCATTGTGACACTGTGGGGCACCATGAAACCAAGAGGCCTTTGTGACCCTGCAGGGCTGCATGGAACCAAGGGGCCATTGTGACCTTGCCAGGCCTTCTGTCATCAGTGGTGCATTGTGACACTAAGAAACCAGGGGACCATTGTGACACTGCAGGCTTCATGGAACCAAAAGCTCCAGGGTGACACAGAGGCCGCCTCTCATCAATGCTCCATTGTGACACCGTGGAGCCAACGGAGACCATTGTGACACCCAAACCCTCATGGTCAAAAGGCCCATTGTGACATTGCAGGGCTCACGGAACAGAGGTGACATGACATTTGTGAGGCCTGTGGAAGCACAGAGACCATTGTGGCACTTCAAGGCCTCATGGAATCCTTGGGGCCTTTGTGACACCTTGGGACCTTCAGGAAGCTGGGAGCCATTGTGAAACTGTGGGACCCCATGGAACCAAAGGCAGCCTTGTGACACCTCAGGGCCCCATAAAACCAAGGGGACACAGAACAGGTCTGGCTGGTTTGGCCTCCCGTGGGCCACCTGACTGGTCCAGCTGACCTTGGCATGTTGAGGTCTCTTCTCATCTGCTGCTGAAACACTGGGGCTCCGTGCTTTCCTTCCTGTGGTAAAGAACTGTCCTTCTCCTCAGGCCATGACCAGAACTGGGATTTCAAAACCAAATTCCCTTCTATCCAGGCATTGTTCCCATAGCAATATTGCCAGGACAAGTCTGTCTGCCTGTGCTTTCACAAGGGTCACCTCTCATCTGTGCCCAAAACCCTGGGAAGGCTCTGTGCTTTCCTTCCCTATGGAAGAGAACTGTCCTTCCTGGCCAGGTTCCGTGTCTCCAAATTTGGGTCCACCTCAACACTGCCTATTGGGACAGACTGGAGGAGATTGTTGGCTTGGATCATTTCATGTGTGGGGGAGGAAGGGGCAGGTCCAGCTTTGCCCCTGCCCGGTGAGCCCAGCCCTGCCCTGCCCTGGAACCCCAATCCCCCAGAGCCTCCATCCCAGCCCCGCAGTGTCTGCCAGCCCCTGGCACAGCACAGGCAATGCTCCACAGCCACCTCTGCAGCCCCCAGCCCAGCTCCTGAGGGACCAAATGACCCCAGTCCCCACCTGGGGGAAGGGCCCAGGAAGACCAAGGGGTATTTAAGTCTGACCACAAGGCAAGCACACATCTTGACCCTCCCTCCTCTTGCAATTTCCATCTGAACAACACTGGAATCCAGGTGGGGGGTGCTTCTCTGTATCTTATATGTCTTTCTCTCTTTCTGTGTCTACTTCTCCTATTTCTTTCTCTCTGCAAATTTTGATTACCTTAAAATGGAATGGGCATAGAGATTCTGAATTGCAATGGGCAACTTCATGCTTTGAGAAGTGTGTTTTGCTGATTGAATGTTATAATGTACCTTTTGCCAAAGTTTCTCTGATTTTCTAAATTTACCAATAAAATCTGGTCAGTTGTTTTGAGCTCCTGAGGATCTCTGGTAGCTATTTCTCCAGTACATCCAACTCAGAGGACACCAATAATTGTAATTCCTTTAAAATGTCACATGAAAGGAATTGTTTGGGGCATGGGAGTGCGGGCTTGTGTGTCCTGCTTGGCACAGCCCAGGCAGGGCTTTCCCAGCCCCATTCCACACTCCATTTCCAAGCTGCAGCCCCTGGTGCCTCTGAGTGCTGCTAGCCCAGCCCTGGGGACGCTCTCCTTGTCTGCCCATTCCCCCACGGTCTCTGGGCAGGGCTGGCTCAGTGGGGGCTGCTGACATCCTCAGCAACTTGCAGAGGCTGCTGCTGAATTTTACTGCTCAGAGGCTCGACGTGTATTCCAACTGAATGTAACATATTTAAAAGACAGTGAGAAAACATTTGTGAGGTCCTGCTTAGGTTTTTTCTTCCTGTAATACATTGATATGTGCAATCTCCAACTGACACTGTGTCAAAGTACCAGTGTTCTGCCCTACCTGCAACCTGGGGACACTTTCATATGAGTTATGTCCCTCAGTGGGAGCCATTTAGAGTTAAAGGAAGTTTGGACTTTGAATCTGATTTTGAGTTTTTGAGGAGGTTTGGAGCACACTCGGGAGGCACTGATGGTGTGATGCAAAAAAGCACCAAAGGCCCAGAGGGTCATTGAAGTCCCTGTGCTGTGTCTGTGCTGCTGAGCTGGGCCGGGCTCCTGGCCCAGAGGCAGCTGCTGGCAAGGAGCAGCGCTGCAGAGAGACAGCTCTGGGCAGGAGCAGCTCCTGTGCACAGCCCAGCAGGGCTGGGGCACTGCCAGGGCCCCTCAGGGACACCAGCAGGGCACAGACTGAGCTCCCAGGGCTCCAGCACTGGCAGGGGCTGTGCCATGGCCCAGAGGGGGCTGTGTCACAGCAGCACCTCTGTGGCGGTGTCCTAGAGGCACAGAGCAGCTGGCATGTCAGCAAGGGGCTGTGTGACAGCACAGAGTGGGCTGTGTGAGCTCACAGACTGGGCTCTGACATCACAGAGTTTGTTGTGTGAGGTCATGGAGCAGCTCCAGCATCATAGAGGGGTCTGTGTGACATCATAGAGCAGGCTGTGATGGTCATGGTGTGTGCAGTGACGTTACAGAGCAGGGTGTGAGGTCATAGTGTGTGCAGTGACATTACAGAGTGGCAGTATGGCATCACAGAGAGGGTTGTGTGACATCGCTGATGGACTTGTGACATCGCAGAGGTGGCTGTGACATCATAGAGTAGGGTGTAAGGCCATAGAGCAGACTGTACCATCATGGAGGGTGGCTCTGTGACATCAGACTGGGTTGTGACATCGCTGGATGTCTGAGTAACATGACAGAACCGGCTGTGACATCACAGAAGAGACCGTGACATCAGGGGTGATTTGTGACCTCAGACTGCAGCTGTGTGACAGCCCAGGTGATATCCAGCATTGGCTCTGTGACATCACATGGGGATTTGTTTCATCCCATGCTGGGCTTTAACATCCACAGGGCCTGTGTGACATCATAGGTGGTTTCTGTGGAATCACAGATGGCTCTGTGACATGACAGGGGCTGTGTGAGGTCACTGGGAGGTCCCTCTGCCCCGCCCCCCTCACAGTTCCCCCAGAGCAGTCCAACCCTGCTCGTGCACAGCTGGGTCCCCTGTCCCCGGGTCCCCTGGCCCTGCCAGCCTCCCCAGAGGATGTTCCACGAGATCGAGCCCAGAGCCTGACACGGGGCCGGGGGCCGGGGCCCTGGGGGGCACAGGGGACAGGGACCCCAGCAGCATCCCCGTGTCCCCAGGGCCAGAGCCTGGGCCAGGGCTCCTTCACCCTCTTACAAGCGAGGGGCTGAGGCGCTGAAAAAAATCCCCAGCAAGGAATCAGCAAAAAACCAGATTGAATATTAAGGGAGAGCAGCACAGAGTTCCTTGGCAAGAGTCACTCTGCTCCTGACTGGGCACTCTAGGCACACCAAAGAAACAAAAGCAACAAAAAACAAACAAAATCCAGTCAAAGAAGAAATGAACCAAAACCAGGACTTGACTGATACCTTAGACTTCAGCATTTAGCAAAAGAACAGCACTTAACAGTATTTAACCTTACTTGTAACCTAGGACTTAATGATGTAGCTCTGCAATAAAACTTAACAATATTCAACAGCTTATCACTTCTATTCAATGTAACAACTTAGCAAAAGAACAACTCTTAGCAGCATTGAACTCAGCTTACAGCTTGTGACTCACCATCACTTGCAGGCCTGACTGGCTCAGCTCTCAAGGCACTCCAAGCCCTCAGAGAGCAGCATTTGTGCCCATTTCCCCAGCACAGGCACTCCTGTGTGCACACAGACACCAAGAGTCAGTGCAAGGCACCTGTGAGCAATTCCCCTGAGGGCAGGGAATGCTCCCTGAGGATGTTTTGGCATCTCCCCAGTGGGCAAAGGGGCTGAGCCTGGAGGAGGGGGGATCGGCCCAGGCTCCGTCGTTGTTCAGGATCCCGAGTGCAGCAAAGCAGGAGAGTTCCGCCTGGGAGAGGCCCCACTGGGAGTGGCTGGCCCAGGAGGCTGCAGGGCTCCTTTTGGCGCTGCTTGCAGGGCCCCAAGAGGGGGCTTCAGTCCCAGCCATGGTTCATCCTGGGCACTTGGCACCAGCAGCTTTCTTTGGCAGGGTGAGAACAGGGATGTTGTGCCACGCAGGGAACAGGAAACAGCTGCCAGGGCTGCTGCTAAAGGAACCAGGGCTGGTTGGGCAGCAGCAGTGCCTGGAGCAGACAGTGTTTGTGAGGAGCTGAGCCCAGGGGCTGTTGGCCAAGGCCGAGGCCCAGGAGCATTTCTCAGCTGGCAGGGCGGCCTGAGAAGGGGGGGGAATGCAGCAGCACAGGGCCCATGGAACCAAGGGACCATTTGTGACACCGTGGCGCCCTGATAGACCAAGGGGCCCTGGTGACACTGTGGGGCCCTGTGAGAACAAGGGACATTGGGACATTGTCACACCCCATGGAACAAAAGGTCCACTGTGACATTGCAAGGCCTCATGGAACCATGGAACCTTGGAAAGACCATTGAGACACTTCACAACCTCATGGAACCAAAGGGGCTGTTGTGGCACTGGGAGACTCATGGAATCATGGAGACCATTGTGACACTATGAGGCCCCATGGAATAAGCAAAGCATTGTGGCGCTGTGGGGCACCATGGAACCAAGGAGACCATTGTGACACTGTGGGGCACCATGAAACCAAGAGGCCTTTGTGACCCTGCAGGGCTGCATGGAACCAGGGGCCATTGTGACATTGCCAGGCCTTCTGTCATCAGTGGTGCATTGTGACACTAAAAACCAAAAGGGGACCATTGTGACACTGCAGGGCTTCATGGAACCAAAGCTCCAGGAGCATGTGACTGCCGCCTCTCATCAATGCTCCCATTGTGACACCCGTGGACGGCCACGTTTAGGAGACCATTGTGACACCACAAACCCTCATGGTCCTATGGTCAAAGGCCCATTGTGACATTGGGGCTCACGGAACAGAGGGTGACATGACATTGTGAGGCCTGTGGAAGCACAAGGAGAACCATTGTGGCACTTCAAGGCCTCATGGAATCTTGGGGCCTTTTGTGACACAGGTCTGGCTGGTTTGGGGACCTTCAGGAGCTCAAGGAGCCATTGTTAAACTCTGGGACCCCATGGAACAAAGGCTGCCTTGTGACACCTCAGGGCCCCATAAAAACCAAGGGGACACACAGAACAGGTCTGGCTGGTTTGGCCTCCGTGGGCCACCTGACTGGTCAGCTGACCTTGGCATGTTGAGGTCTCTTCTCATCTGCTGCTGAAACACTGGGGCTCCGTGCTTTCCTTCCTGTGAGTAAGAACTGTCCCCTTCTCCTCAGGCCATGACCAGAACTGGGATTTCAAAACCAAATTCCTTTCTATCAGGCATTGTTGCCATAGCAATATTGCCAGGACAAATCTGTCTGCCTGTGCTTTCTAAAGGTCACCTCTCATCTGTGCCCAAAACCCTGGGAAGGCTCTGTGCTTTCCCTTCCTATGGAAGAGAACTCTCCTTCCTGGCCAGGTTCCGTGTCTCCAAATTTGGGTCCACCTCCAACACTGCCTATTGGGACAGACTGGAGGAGATTGTTAGCTTGGATCATTTCATGTGTGGGGGGAAGGGCAGGTCCAGCTTTTTGCCTGCCCGGTGAGCCCAGCCTGCCCTGCCCTGGAACCCCAATCCCCCCCCAGAGCCTCCATCCCAGCCCCGCAGTGTCTGCCAGCCCCTGGCACAGCACAGGCAATGCTCCACAGCCACCTCTGCAGCCCCAGCCCAGCTCCTGGGGACCAAATGACCCCATCCCACCTGGGGGAAGGGCCCAGGAAGACCAACTGGCTAAGTCTGACCACAAGCAAGCACACATCTTGACCCTCCCTCCTCTTGCAATTTCCATCTGAACAACACTGGAATCCAGGTGGGGTGCTTCTCTATATCTTATATGTCTTTCTTTCTTTCTCTCTTTCTGTGTCTACTTCTCCTATTTCTTTCTCTCTGCAAATTTTGATTACCTTAAAATGGAATGGGCATAGAATTCTGAAGTTGAATAGGCCAAGTTAATACTTTGAAAGTGTGTTTTGCTGATTAATGTTACAATGTACCTTTGGCCCAAAGTTTCTCTGATTTTCTAAATTTTAATAAAATCTGGTCAGTTGTTTTGAGCTCTGAGGATCTCTGGTAGCTATTTCTCCAGTACATCAACTCAGAGGACACCAATAATTGTAATTCCTTTAAAATGTCTCATGGAAAAAATTGTTTGGGGCATGGGAGTGCGGGCTTGTGTGTCCTGCTTGGCACAGCCAGGCAGGGCTTTCCCAGCCCATTCCCTCCATTTCCCAGCTGCAGCCCCTGGTGCCTCTGGTGCTGCTTGCCCAGCCCGGGGCCCGCTCTCCTTGTCTGCCCATTCCCCACACGGTCTCTGGGCAGGGGCTGGCTCAGTGGGGGCTGCTGACATCCTCAGCAACTTGCAGAGGCTGCTGCTGAATTCTACTGCTCAGAGGCTCGACGTGTATTCCAACTAGATATAACATATTTAAAAAGACAGTGAGAAAACATTTTGAGGTCCTGCTTAGGTTTTCTTCCTGTAATACATTGATATGTGCAATCTCAACTGACACTGTGTCAAAGTACCAGTGTTCTGCCTACCTGCAACCTGGGGACACTTTCATATGATTTATGTCCCTCGGTGGGAGACCATTTTAGAGTTAAAGGAATTTGGACTTTGAATCTGATTTTGAGTTTTGAGGAGGTTTGGAGCACACTCGGAGGCACTGATGAGTGTGATGCAAAAAAAGGCACCAAAGGCCCAGAGGGTCATTGATCCTGTGCTGTGTCTGTGCTGCTGAACTGGGCCGGGCTCTGGCCCAGAGGCAGCTGCTGGCAAGGAGCAGCGCTGCAGAGAGACAGCTCTGGGCAGGGCAGCTCCTGTGCAGGCCCAGCAGGGCTGGGGCACTGCCAGGGCCCCTCAGGGACACCAGCAGGGCACAGAACTGAGGCTCCCAGAGGCTCCAGCACTGGTGGGGGCTGTGCCATGGCCCAGAGGGGCTGTGTCACAGCAGCACCTCTGTGGCTGTGTCCTGAGGCACTGGGCAGCTGGCATGTCAGCAAGGGGCTGTGTGACAGCACAGAGTGGGCTGTGTGAGCTCTGAGACTGGGCTCTGACATCACAGGTTTGTTGTGTGAGGTCATGGAGCAGCTCCAGCATCATAGAGGGTTCTGTGTGACATCATAGGCAGGCTGTGATGGTCATGGAGGTGTGCAGTGGCGTTTACAGAGCAGGGTGTGAGGTCATGGTGTGTGCAGTGACATTACAGAGTGGCAGTATGGCATCACAGAGAGGGTTGTGTGACATCGCTGATGGACTTTGTGACATCGCAGAGGTGGCTGTGACATCATAGAGTAGGGTGTAAGGCCATAGAGCAGACTGTACCATCATGGAGGGTGGCTCTGTGACATCAGACTGGGTTGTGACATCGCTGGATGTCTGGGTAACATGACAGAACTGGCTGTGACATCACAGAAGAGACCGTGACATCCAGGGGTGATTTGTGACCTCAGACTGCAGCTGTGTGACAGCCCAGAGTGATATCAGCATTGGCTCTGACATCACATGGGGTTTGTTTCATCCATGCTGGGCTTTTAACATCACAGGGCCTGTGTGACATCATAGGTGGTTCTGGAATCACAGATGGCTCTGTGACATGACAGGGGCTGTGTGGGGTCACTGGGAGGTCCCTCTGCCCCGGCCCCCTCACAGTTCCCCCAAACAGTCCAACCCTGCTCGGTGCACAGCAGGTCCCTGTCCCCGGGTCCCCTGGCCCCAGCCTCCCAGAGGATGTTCCATGAGATCGAGCCCAGAGCCTGACACAGGGCCGGGGCCGGGGGCCCTGGGGGTAGCACAGGGGACAGGACCCCAGCAGCATCCCCGTGTCCCCAGGGGCCAGAGCCTGGGCCAGGGCTCCTTCACCCTCTACAAACAGGGGCTGAGGCGCTGAAAAAATCCCCAGCAAGGAATCAGCAAAAACCAGATTGAAATAATGAGAGCAGCACAAGTTCCTTGGCAAAGTCACTCTGCTCCTGACTGGGCACTCTAGGCACACCAAAGAAACAAAGCAACAAAAAACCAAAACAAAATCAGTCAAAGAAGAAATGAACCAAAACCAGGACTTGACTGATACCTTAGACTTCAGCATTTAGCAAAGAACAGCATAACAGTATTTAACCTTACATAACCTAGGACTTAATGATGTAGCTCTGCAATAAAACTTAACAATATTCAACAGCTTATCACTTCTATTCAATGTAACAACTTAGCAAAAAAGAACAACTCTTAGCAGCATTGAACTCAGCTTACAGCTTGTGACTCACCATCACTTGCAGGCCTGGTGGCTCAGCTCTCAAGGCACTCCAAAGCCCTCAGAGGCAGCATTTGTGCCACATTCCCCAGCACAGGCACTCCTGTGTGCACTGAGACACCAGAGTCAGTGCAAGGCACCTGTGAGCAATTCCCTGAGGGCAGGGGAATGCTCCCTGAGGATGTTTGGCATCTCCCCAGCGGGCAAGGGCTGAGCCTGGAGGGTGGGGGGATCGGCCCAGGCTCCGTCGTTGTTCAGGATCCCGAGTGCAGCAAGCGGGGAGTTCCCGGCTGGGAGGCCCCACTGCGAGGGGTGGCTGGCCCAGGAGGCTGCAAGGGCTCCTTTTGGGGCGCTGCTTGCAGGGGCCCCAAGAGAGGGCTTCAGTCCCAGCCATGGTTCATCCTGGCCGCACTTGGCCCCAGCAGCTTTCTTTGGCAGGGTGAGAACAGGGATGTTGTGCCCGCGCAGGGAACAGAAACAGCTGCCAGGGCTGCTGCTAAAGGAACCAGGAGCTGGTTGGGCAGCAGCAGTGCCTGGAGCAGACAGTGTTTGTGAGGAGCTGAGCCCAGGGGCTGTTGGCCAAGGCCGAGGCCCAGGAGCATTTCTCAGCTGGCAGGGCGGCCTGAGAAGGGGACAGGGAAGACGGCAGCACAGGGCCCATGGAACCAAGGACCATTGTGACACTCGTGGTGCCCTGATAGACAAGGGGCCATGGTGACACTGTAGAGGCCCTGTGAGAACAAGGACATTATGACATTGTCACACCCATGGAACCAAGGTCCACTGACATTGCAAGGCCTCATGGAACCATGGAACCTTGGAAAGACCCTTGAGACCTTCACAACCTCATGGAACCAAGGGGCTGTTGTGGCACAGGGAGACTCATGGAATCAATGAGACCATTGTGACACTAAGGGGCCTCATGGAATAAGCAAAGCATTGTAGCACTGTGGGGCACCATGGAACCAAGAGACCGTTGTGACACTGTGGGGCACCATGAAACCAAGAAGCCTTACAACTGACCCTGCAGGGCTGCATGGAACAAGGGGCCATTGTGACATTGCCAGGCCTTCTGTCATCAGTGGTGCATTGTGACACTAAGAAACCAAGGGGACCATTGTGACACTACAGGGCTTCATGGAACCAAAGCTCAGGGTGACACAGAGGCGCCTCTCATCAATGCTCCATTGTGTTTCCGTGGGGGGCCAAGCAGGAGACCATTGTGACACTACAAACCCTTATGGTCAAAAGACCCATTGTGACATTACACTTGGGGCTCACGGAACAGAGGTGACATGACATTGTGAGGCCTGTGGAACCATTATTGGCATGGGCCTCTGAGACCCCTTTGTACAGCGTGAGGACATTCGGAAGCTGGGGCCCTCATGGACCCCATGGAGGGGCCTTTGTGACACCTCAAAGCCCCATAAAACCAAAGGGGAGGTCTGGCGTTTGGCCTCCCGTGAGACGCTGGGCTTCAGGACCATTGCCATTGTTAAACTCTGGGACCCCATGGACCAAGGCTGCCTTGTGACACCTCAGGGCCCCATAAAACCAGGGGACACAGAACAGGTCTGGCTGGTTTGGCCTCCGTGGGCCACCTGACTGGTCCAGCTGACCTTGGCATGTTGGTCTCTTCTCTCATCTGCTGCTGAAACACTGGGGCTCTGTGCTTTCCTTCCTGTGTTAAAGAACTGTCCTTCTCCTCCAGGCCATGACCAGAACTGGGATTTCAAAACCAAATTCCCTTCTGTCAGGCATTGTTGCCGCCTTAATATTGCCAGGACAAGTCTGTCTGCCTGTGCTTTCACAAGGTCACCTCTCATCTGTGCCCAAAACCCTGGGGAAGGCTCTGTGCTTCCTTCCCTATGGAAGAGAACTGTCCTTCTAGCCCAGGTTCCGTGTCTCAAATTTGGGTCCACCTCCAACACTGCCTATTGGGACAGACTGGAGGGAAGATTGTTGGCAGATCATTTCATGTGGGGAGGAAGGGCAGGTCCAGCGTTGCCCTGTGTGGCCCGGCCCTGCCCTGCCCTGGAACCCCAATCCCCAGGCCTCCATCCCAGCCCCGCAGTGTCTGCCAGCCCCTGGCACAGCACAGGCAATGCTCCACAGCCCCTCTGCAGCCCCCAGCCCAGCTCCTGAGGGACCAAATGACCCCAATCCCCCACTGAGGGGCCGGGCCCAGGAGACCAAGGGCTATTTAAGTCTGACCACAAGGCAAGCACACATCTTGACCCTCCCTCCTCTTGCAATTTCCATCTGAACAACACTGGAATCCAGGTGGGGTGCTTCTCTGTATCTTATATGTCTTTCTTTCTTTCTGTGTCTACTTCTCTATTTCTTTCTCTCTGCAAATTTTGATTACCTTAAAATGGAATGGGCATAGAGATTCTGAAGTTGAATAGGCCAATTTAATGCTTTGAGAAGTGTGTTTTGCTGATTAGATATTTACAATGTACCTTTAGCCAAAGTTTCTCTGATTTTCTAAATTTACCAATAAATCTGGTCAGTTGTTTTGAGCTCCTGAGGATCTCTGGTAGCTATTTCTCAGTACATCCAACTCAGAGGACACCAATAATTGTAATTCCTTTAAAATGTCTCATGGAAAGAATTGTTTGGGGCATGGGGTGCGGGCTTGTGTGTCCTGCTTGCACAGCCCAGGCAGGGCTTTCCCAGCCCCATTCCACCTCCATTTCCCAGCTGCAGCCTGGTGCCTCTGGGTGCTGCTTAGCCCAGCTCCAGGGGCGCTCTCCTTGTCTGCCCATTCCCCCCACGGTCTCTGGGCAGGGCTGGCTCAGTGGGGGCTGCTGACATCCTCAGCAACTTGCAGGGAGCTGCTGCTGAATTTTACTGCTCCAGCGGCTCGAGCATGTATTCAACTGAATGTAACACATTTAAAAAAGACAGTGAGAAAACATTTGTGAGGTCTTGCTTGGGTTTTCTTCCTGTAATACATTGATATGTACAATCTCAACTGACGCTGTGTCAAAAATACCAGTGTTCTGCCCTACCTGCAACCTGGGGACACTTTCATATGAGTTCTGTCCCTCAGTGGGGCCATTTAGAGTTAAAGGAATTTGGACTTTGAATCTGATGTTGAGTTTTTGAGGAGGTTTTGGGCACACTCAGGCACTGATGAGTGTGATGCAAAAAAACAACAAGGCCCAGAGGGTCATTGAAGTCCCTGTGCTGTGTCTGTGCTGCTGAACTGGGCCGGGCTCCTGGCCCAGAGGCAGCTGCTGGCAAGAGCAGGCGCTGCAGAAGACAGCTCTGGGGGGGCAGCTCCTGTGCAGAGCCCAGCAGGGCTGGGGCACTGCCAGAACCCCTCAGGGACACCAGCAGGGCACAGACTGAGCTCCAGGGCTCAGCACTGTGAGGCTGTGCCATGCCCCAGAGGGGGCTGTGTCACAGCAGCACCTCTGTGGCTGTGTCCTGGGAGGCACAAGCAGCAACTGGGATGTCAGCAAGGGGCTGTGTGACAGCACAGGAAGTGGGCTGTGTGAGCTCACAGCCTGGGCTCTGACATCACAAGAGTTTGTTATGTGGTCATGGAGCAGCTCCAGCATCATAGGGGTCTGTGTGACATCATAGAGCAGGCTGTGATGGTCATGGTGTGTGTGCAGTGACGTTACAGAGCAGGGTGTGAGGTCATGGTGTGTGCAGTGACATTACAGGTGGCAGTATGGCATCACAGAGAGGTTGTGTGACATCACTGATGGACTTGTGACATCGCAGAGGTGGCTGTGACATCACAGAGTAGGGTGTAAGGCCATAGAAGGCAGACTGTACCATCATGGAGGGGTGGCTCTGTGACATCAGACTGGGTTGTGACATCACTGGATGTCACCAGGTAACATGACAGAACCGGCTGTGACATCACAGAAGAAGGACCGTGACATCCAGGGTGATTTGTGACCTCAGACTGCAGCTGTGTGACAGCCCAGAGTGATATCAGCATTGGCTCTGTGACATCACATGGGGTTTGTTTCATCCCATGCTGAGCTTTAACATCACAGGGCCTAATGTGACATCATAGGTGGTTCTGTGGAATCACAGATGGCTCTGTGACATGACAGGGGCTGTGTGAGGTCACTGGGAGGTCCCTCTGCCCGGCCCCCTCCCAGTTCCCCAGAGCAGTCAACCCTGCTCGTGCTGGTGGGGTCCCCTGTCCCCAGGTCCCCTGGCCCCGCAGCCTCCGACCAGGATGTTCCATGAGATCGAGCCCAGAGCCTGACAAGGGGCCGGGGCGGGGGGGCCTGGGGTGGCACATGGGGACGGGGACCCCCGGCAGCATCCCGTGTCCCCAGGGCCCAGAGCCTGGGCCGGGGGCTCCTTCACCCTCTTACAAGCAGGGGCTGGAGAGCACTGAAAAAAATCCCCAACAAGGAATCAGCAAAAACCAGATTGAATATTAAGGGAGGCAGCACAGGTTCTTGGCAAGAGTCACTCTGCTCCTGACTGGGCACTCTAGGCACACAAAAGAAACAAAGCAACAAAACCGACAAAATACAGTCAAAAAAATGAACCAAAACCAGGACTTACTGATACCTTAGACTTCAGCATTTTAGCAAAAGAACAGCACTTAACAGTATTTAACCTTACTTGTAACCTGGGACTTAATGATGTAGCTCTGCAATAAAACTTAACAATATTCAACAGCTTATCACTTCTATTCAATGTAACAACTTAGCAAAAAGAACAACTCTTAGCAGCATTGAACTCAGCACAACATGACTCACCATCACTTGCAGGCCTGACTGGCTCAGCTCTCAGGCACTCCAAGCCCTCAGAGAGGCAACATTTGTGCCACATTTCCCCAGCACAGAGCACTCCTGTGCACTGAACACCTGAAGTCAGTGCAAGGCACCTGTGAGCAATTCCCTGAGGGCAGGCAATGCTCCCTGAGGATATTTTAGCATCTCCCCAGCAGGCAAGGAGCTGAGCCTGGAGGTGGGGGATCAGCCCAGGCTCCGTGGGTTGTTCAGGATCCCGAGTGCAGCAAGCGGGAGGTTCCGGCTGGAGGCCCCCTCTTGAGGAGTGGCTGGCCAGGAGGCTACAAGGGCTCCCTTGGAGCCGCTGCTTGCAGGACCCCAAGAGAGGCTTCAGTCCCAGCCATGGTTCATCCTGGCCCCTTGGCACAACAGCTTTTCTTTGGCAGGGTGAGAACAGGGATGTTGTGCCACGCAGGAACAAAAACAGCTGCCAGGGCTGCTGCTAAAGGAACCAAGGAGCTGGTTGGGCAGCAGCAGTGCCTGGAGCAGACAGTGTTTGTGAGCTGAGCCCAGGGGGCTGTTGGCCAAGGCGAGGCCCAGGGGCATTTCTCAGCTGGCAGGGCGGCCTGAGAGGGGGGAATGCAGCAGCACAGGGCCCATGGAACCAGGGACCATTGTGACACCGTGGCGCCCTGATAGACCAAGGGCCATATGGTGACACTGTGGGGCCCTGTGAGAACAAAGGACATTGTGACATTGTCACACCCATGGAACAAAAAGGTCCACTGTGACATTACAAAGGCCTCATGGAACCATGGAACCTTGGAAAGACCATTGAGACACTTCACAGCCTCATGGAACCAAGGGGCTGTTGTGGCTAAGGGAGACTCATGGAATCATGGAGGACCATTGTGACACTATGAGGCCCCATGGAATAAGCAAAGCATTGTGGCTGTGGGCACCATGGAACCAAGGAGACCATTGTGACACTGTGGGGCACCATGAAACCAAGAGGCCTTTGTGACCCTGCAGGGCTGCATGGAACCAAGGGGCCATTGTGACATTACAGGCCTTCAGTCATCAGTGGTGCATTGTGTACTAAGGAAACCAAGGGGACCATTGTGACACTGCAGGGCTTCATGGAACAAAAGCTCCAGGGTGACACAGGCCGCCTCTCATCAATGCTCCATTGTGACACCGTGGAGCCAATGGAGACCATTGTGACACCACAAACCCTCATGGGTCAGGCCCATTGTGACATTGCAGGGCTCACGGAACAGAGGGTGACATGACATTGTGAGGCCTGTGGAAGCACAGAAGACCATTGTTGGCACTTCAAAGGCCTCATGGAATCCTTGGGGCCTTTGTGGCCTTGTGGGACATTCAGGAAGCTGGGAGCCATTGTGAAACTGTGGGACCCCATGGAACCAAGGCAGCCTTGTGACACCTCAGGGCCCCATAAAACCAGGGGACACAGAACAGGTCTAAGCTGGTTTGGCCTCCGTGGAGCCACCTGACTGGGGTCCAGCCTTGGCCTTGGCATGTTGAGGTCTCTTCTCATCTGCTTCTGAGGCACTGGGGCTCCCGTGCTTTCCTTCCTGTGGTAAAGAACTGTCCTTCTCCTCCAGGCCATGACCAGAACTGGGATTTCAAAAGCAAATTCCCCTTCTATCAGGCATTGTTCCCATTAATATTGCCAGGACAAGTCTGTCTTGCCTGTGCTCACAAGGGTCACCTCATCTGTGCCCAAAACCCTGGGGAAGGCTCTGTGCTTTCCTTCCTATGGAAGAACTGTCCTTCCAGCCCGGGTTCCCGTGTCTCCCAAATTTGGGTCCCTCAACACTGCCTATTGGGACAGACTGGAGATTGTTGTGGATCATTTCATGTGGGAGGAGGGGCAGGTCAGCTTGCACCTGCCGGTGAGCCCAACCCCCTGCCCTGCCTGGAACCCCAATCCCCCAAGCCTCCATCCCAGCCCCGCAGTGTCTGCCAGCCCCTGGCACAGCACAGAGCAATGCTCCACAGCCACCTCTCTTAGCCCCCAGCCCAGCTCCTGAGGGACCCAGCCCCAGTCCCACCTGAAGGGCCCAGGAAGACCAGGGTATTTAGTCTGACCACCAAGGCAAGCACACATCTTGACCCTCCCTCCTCTTTGCAATTTCCATCTGAACAACACTGGAATCCAGGTAGGATGCTTCTCTGTATCTTATATGTCTTTCTTCTTTCTGTGTCTACTTCTCCCTATTTCTTTCTCTCTGCAAATTTTGATTTGCCTTAAAATGGAATGGGCATAGAAATTCTGAAGTTGAATGGGCCAAGTTCATGCTTTGAGAAGTGTGTTTTGCTGATTGATATTTACAATGTACCTTTGGCTTAAAGTTTCTCTATTTTCTAAAATTTACCAATAAATCTGGTCAGTTGTTTTGAGCTCTGAGGGATCTCTGGGTAGCTATTTCTCAGTACATCCAACTCAGAGGACACCAATAGTTGTAATTCCTTTAAAATGTCTCATGGAAAAATTGTTTGGGGCATGGGATCCGGGCTTGTGTGTCCTGCTTGGCGCTGTGAGCAGGGCTTCTACCCATTCCACACTCCATTTCAGCTGCAGCCCTGGTGCCTCTAGTGCTGCTTGCCCCAGCCCGGGGACGCGCTCTCCTTGTCACCCATTCCCCACGGTCTCTGGGCAGGGCCCTGGCTCAGTGGGGGCTGCTGACATCCTCAAGCAACTTGCAGGGCCTGCTGCTGAATTCTGCTCCCAGGCTCGACTGTATTCCAACTGAATGTAAACATATTTAAAAAGACAGTGAGAGAAAACATTTGTGAGGTCCTGCTTAGGTTTTCTTCCTGTAATACATTGATATGTACAATCTCCAACTGACACTGTGTCAAAGTACCAGTGTTCTGCCTACATACTGCAACCTGGGGACACTTTCATATAAGTAATGTCCCTCAGTTGGAGCCATTTAGAGTTAAAGGGTTTGGACTTTGAATCTGATTTTGGGTTTTGAGGAGGGTTTGGAGCACACTCAGAGCAGTGGTGTGATGCAAAAAACAAACCCAGAGGTCATTGAAGTCCCTGTGCTGTGTCTGTGCTGCTGAACTGGGGCCGGGCTGGCCCAGGGCGAAAACTGCTGGCAGGCAGCCGCTGCGAGAGACCAGCTCTGGGCAAGCAGCTCTGTGCAGAGCCCAGCAGGGCTGGGGCACTGCCAGGGCCCCTCAGGGACACAACAGGGCAGACAGCCCCAGGCTCCCAGAGGCTCAGCACTGGCAGCAGGGCTGTGCCATGGCCAGAGGGGGCTGTGTCTGGCACCTGCTGTGGCCTGTGTCCTGGGGGCACAAGAGCTAGCTGGCATGTCAGCAAGGGGCTGTGTGACAGCACAGAGTGGGCTGTGTGAACTCACAGGCTGGGCTCTGACATCACAGGGTTTGTTGCATGTGAGGTCATGGAACGCTCCCAACATCATAGAGGGGTCTGTGTGACATCATGGGCAAGGCTGTGATGGATGGTGTATGCAGTGACGTTACAGAGCAGGGTGTGGTCATAAGTGTGTGCAGTGACGTACAGGTAGCATTATGGTACAGAGGGTTTGTGTGAGCATCGCTGATGGACTTGTGACATCGCAGAGGTGGCTGTGACATCACAGAGTGAGTGTAAAAGGCCGCCGGCAGACTGTACCAT
>JALJVW010003859.1:0-11007 GCA_024865655.1 Emberiza elegans
GATACACCCGGCACCATGGCAAGATGGCCTTCCTCTTCCAAGCAACACAAGACACCAGTCAAGGACTTGCAGCTTCAAATGCACTCCAGGCTCCAAGGCACTTGCCAAAGCTGCAGACTGCGCCAAAATATGCAGCAACAGAAACTGGCCACTTCTGCTTTTGGCCTCACAACAAGGCTTCGCAACTCCGCACTTTGTTTCTTTGGCCACGCGGGACAAGAATGGCCCCCACAGCTGCATGCACCACACAATCCTCCCTTTGCAGCTTATCAAAAGCCAAAAGACAGCTTGGCCCAAATTAGACCCTAAAATGAAGAACTACTCAAGGAAAAATGCAGACGACTTTCACAAGCCAAACACACCTTCCCAAAAGGGAAAACAAAGAAACCAAGGCCTGGCACCTCCAGCACTACCTCCTTTGCCCTTGGCCACAGCACTGCAGAAGCCAAGAGATGGAGCTTCCTGAGCCAAGCAGCCAGATGCTCTCCCAGATGCCCCAGACCTTTGCTGCCTCAACGTGACAGCTCAAAGGCCAAGTTCTGTGGTCGCTGCCTTGAGGAAATCCCTCACTCCTGGCAGGACTCCAGCACCCAGCATCCTCAGCCTGCAACAGCAAAGTGCTGGCTGCCCCAAACTTGCAGCTCTGCCTGGCACTAACGACAGCACCACACACAAATGGCACTTTACAAATTTAGAAAATCCATGCTCTGGTCTGCCCACGGACGGAGGCTGACGGACATCAATGTCAGTTTGCTCTCTTTGGCTTCTTCTCCAGGAGCAGCGGGAGCAATGGGAGAGACGGCTCTTGGTTCTGTCATCTGTGAAAAGAGAGGAGCATGAGGGACAGGCCATTTCCTATCATGAACAACCTTACTTTTTTCACATCTACCACCACATCTAAAGAAAAATCATAACTTTTCCTAGTGACAGAGGGGTTCTAAGTCGCAGCCACCAAATTAAAATGGGCCAATTCAACAGCACTCTAGAGGAAGATGAAGTTGATTTGCCTCCTGGCTGCTATCAGCAAGCAAGGTTGTCTTGGCAAAAGGGAGCTTTTCCTGCTTGAAAGCACTGAAATCGAAAACTAGGAAAGTGACAGCAACGCCTTTGCTACTGCTGCTGCAGCCGTGGAAAACTCAGACTGGATCAGAATCCCATCCAGGGCTGCACAAGGGCAGGAAACCTTGTGCAGAAGCATCTTTGCTTGCTGGAAAAACAGGAAAATGCACAGGCCTTCTATTCCTAACAAAACATTGAGCCAAGACACCACAAGATGGAAGCGTCACCCACTCCAGTTTCTAAAGCCCTTGGATGCAGTGAGGGGATATTTGGCGTGAAACAGCCCTTGTGCTGAGCACTGTCATGCAGGGATTGATGGAAGTCTGCCTGGAGGTCCCCAAAGAGCCTCCCATTGTCCAGGCTAAAGCTCCCTCAGCACCTCCTCACTGGCCTTGTGCTGCACCCCCTTGCCCAGCTCCCCTGTCCTTCTGTGCACACGCTGCAGCCCCTCCAGGACTTTCTGCTTCCCAGGGCCCCACAAGTGCACACAGCACTCCAGCTGTGGCCGCAGCGCTGCCCAGCACAGGGCCACGCTCACTGCCCTGCTCCTGCTGCCCCACTGCTGCTGACACAGGCCACCGTGCCCTTGGCCTTCTTGGCCACCTGGCCACACGCTGCCTCATCTTCAGCTGCTCAAGGCCGCCAGCCCTGCGTCCTTTTGGCCCACGCAGCTCCCCAGCCACAAAGGTGCCCATCTCACTTCAGATACACCCGGCACCATGGCAAGATGGCCTTCCTCTTCCGAGCAACACAAGACACCAGGCAAGGACTTGCAGCTTCAAATGCACTCCAGGCTCCAAGGCACTTGCCAAAGCTGCAGACTGCGCCAAAATATGCAGCAACAGAAACTGGCCACTTCTGCTTTTGGCCTCACAACAAGGCTTCGCAACTCCGCACTTTGTTTCTGTGGCCACGTGGGACAAGAATGGCCCCCACATCTGCATGCACCACACAATCCTCCCTTTGCAGCTTATCAAAAGCCAAAAGACAGCTTGGCCCAAATTAGACCCTAAAAATGAAGAACTACTCAAGGAAAATGCACACGACTTTCACAAGCCAAACACACCTTTCCAAAAAGGGAAAACAAAGAAACCAAGGCCTGGCACCTCCAGCACTACCTCCTTTGCCCTTGGCCATAGCACTGCAGAAGCCAAGAGATGGAGCTTCCCTGAGCCAAGCAGCCAGATGCTCTCCCAGATTCACCAGCCCTTTGCTGCCTCAACGTGACAGCTCAAAGGCCAAGTTCTGTGGTCGCTGCCTTGAGGAAATCCCTCACTCCTGGCAGGACTCCAGCACCCAGCATCCTCAGCCTGCAACAGCAAAGTGCTGGCTGCCCCAAAACTTGCAGCTCTGCCTGGCACTAACGACAGCACCACACACAAATGGCACTTACAAATTTAGAAAATCCATGCTCTGGTCTGCCCACGGACGGAGGCTGACGGACATCAACGTCAGTTTGCTCCTCTTTGGCTTCTTCTCCAGGAGCAGCGGGAGCAACGGGAGAGACGGCTCTTGGTTCTGTCATCTGTGAGAAGAGAGGAGCATGAGGGACAGGCCATTTCCTATCATGAACAACCTTACTTCTTTTCACATCTACCACCACATCTAAAGAAAAATCATAACTTTTCCTAGTGACAGAGGGGTTCTAAGTCGCAGCCACCAAATTAAAATGGGCCAATTCAACAGCACTCTAGAGGAAGATGAAGTTGATTTGCCTCCCTGGCTGCTATCAGCAAGCAAGGTTGTCTTGGCAAAAGGGAGCTTTTCCTGCTTGAAAGCACTGAAATCGAAAACTAGGAAAGTGACAGCAACGCCTTTGCTACTGCTGCTGCAGCCGTGGAAAACTCAGACTGGATCAGAATCTTAGCCAGGGCTGCACAAGGGCAGGAAACCTTGTGCAGAAGCATCTTTGCTTGCTGGAAAAACAGGAAAATGCACAGGCCTTCTATTCCTAACAAAACATTGAGCCAAGACACCACAAGATGGAAGCGTCACCCACTCCAGTTTCTAAAGCCCTTGGATGCAGTGAGGGGATATTTGGCGTGAAACAGCCCTTGTGCTGAGCACTGTCATGCAGGGATTGATGGAAGTCTGCCTGGAGGTCCCCAAAGAGCCTCCCATTGTCCAGGCTAAAGCTCCCTCAGCACCTCCTCACTGGCCTTGTGCTGCACCCCCTTGCCCAGCTCCCCTGTCCTTCTGTGCACACGCTGCAGCCCCTCCAGGACTTTCTGCTTCCCAGGGCCCCACAAGTGCACACAGCACTCCAGCTGTGGCCGCAGCGCTGCCCAGCACAGGGCCACGCTCACTGCCCTGCTCCTGCTGCCCCACTGCTGCTGACACAGGCCACCGTGCCCTTGGCCTTCTTGGCCACCTGGCCACACGCTGCCTCATCTTCAGCTGCTCAAGGCCGCCAGCCCTGCGTCCTTTTGGCCCACGCAGCTCCCCAGCCACAAAGGTGCCCATCTCACTTCAGATACACCCGGCACCATGGCAAGATGGCCTTCCTCTTCCGAGCAACACAAGACACCAGGCAAGGACTTGCAGCTTCAAATGCACTCCAGGCTCCAAGGCACTTGCCAAAGCTGCAGACTGCGCCAAAATATGCAGCAACAGAAACTGGCCACTTCTGCTTTTGGCCTCACAACAAGGCTTCGCAACTCCGCACTTTGTTTCTGTGGCCACGTGGGACAAGAATGGCCCCCACATCTGCATGCACCACACAATCCTCCCTTTGCAGCTTATCAAAAGCCAAAAGACAGCTTGGCCCAAATTAGACCCTAAAAATGAAGAACTACTCAAGGAAAATGCACACGACTTTCACAAGCCAAACACACCTTTCCAAAAAGGGAAAACAAAGAAACCAAGGCCTGGCACCTCCAGCACTACCTCCTTTGCCCTTGGCCACAGCACTGCAGAAGCCAAGAGATGGAGCTTCCCTGAGCCAAGCAGCCAGATGCTCTCCCAGATTCACCAGCCCTTTGCTGCCTCAACGTGACAGCTCAAAGGCCAAGTTCTGTGGTCGCTGCCTTGAGGAAATCCCTCACTCCTGGCAGGACTCCAGCACCCAGCATCCTCAGCCTGCAACAGCAAAGTGCTGGCTGCCCCAAAACTTGCAGCTCTGCCTGGCACTAACGACAGCACCACACACAAATGGCACTTACAAATTTAGAAAATCCATGCTCTGGTCTGCCCACGGACGGAGGCTGACGGACATCAACGTCAGTTTGCTCCTCTTTGGCTTCTTCTCCAGGAGCAGCGGGAGCAACGGGAGAGACGGCTCTTGGTTCTGTCATCTGTGAGAAGAGAGGAGCATGAGGGACAGGCCATTTCCTATCATGAACAACCTTACTTCTTTTCACATCTACCACCACATCTAAAGAAAAATCATAACTTTTCCTAGTGACAGAGGGGTTCTAAGTCGCAGCCACCAAATTAAAATGGGCCAATTCAACAGCACTCTAGAGGAAGATGAAGTTGATTTGCCTCCCTGGCTGCTATCAGCAAGCAAGGTTGTCTTGGCAAAAGGGAGCTTTTCCTGCTTGAAAGCACTGAAATCGAAAACTAGGAAAGTGACAGCAACGCCTTTGCTACTGCTGCTGCAGCCGTGGAAAACTCAGACTGGATCAGAATCTTAGCCAGGGCTGCACAAGGGCAGGAAACCTTGTGCAGAAGCATCTTTGCTTGCTGGAAAAACAGGAAAATGCACAGGCCTTCTATTCCTAACAAAACATTGAGCCAAGACACCACAAGATGGAAGCGTCACCCACTCCAGTTTCTAAAGCCCTTGGATGCAGTGAGGGGATATTTGGCGTGAAACAGCCCTTGTGCTGAGCACTGTCATGCAGGGATTGATGGAAGTCTGCCTGGAGGTCCCCAAAGAGCCTCCCATTGTCCAGGCTAAAGCTCCCTCAGCACCTCCTCACTGGCCTTGTGCTGCACCCCCTTGCCCAGCTCCCCTGTCCTTCTGTGCACACGCTGCAGCCCCTCCAGGACTTTCTGCTTCCCAGGGCCCCACAAGTGCACACAGCACTCCAGCTGTGGCCGCAGCGCTGCCCAGCACAGGGCCACGCTCACTGCCCTGCTCCTGCTGCCCCACTGCTGCTGACACAGGCCACCGTGCCCTTGGCCTTCTTGGCCACCTGGCCACACGCTGCCTCATCTTCAGCTGCTCAAGGCCGCCAGCCCTGCGTCCTTTTGGCCCACGCAGCTCCCCAGCCACAAAGGTGCCCATCTCACTTCAGATACACCCGGCACCATGGCAAGATGGCCTTCCTCTTCCGAGCAACACAAGACACCAGTCAAGGACTTGCAGCTTCAAATGCACTCCAGGCTCCAAGGCACTTGCCAAAGCTGCAGACTGCGCCAAAATATGCAGCAACAGAAACTGGCCACTTCTGCTTTTGGCCTCACAACAAGGCTTCGCAAATCCACACTTTGTTTCTTGGGCCACGCAGGACAAGAATGGCCCCCCACAGCTGCATGCACCACACAATCCTCCCTTTGCAGCTTATCAAAAGCCAAAAGACAGCTTGGCCCAAATTAGACCCTAAAAATGAAGAACTACTCAAGGAAAATGCAGACGACTTTCACAAGCCAAACACACCTTCCCAAAAAGGGAAAACAAAGAAACCAAGGCCTGGCACCTCCAGCACTACCTCCTTTGCCCTTGGCCACAGCACTGCAGAAGCCAAGAGATGGAGCTTCCCTGAGCCAAGCAGCCAGATGCTCTCCCAGATGCCCCAGACCTTTGCTGCCTCAACGTGACAGCTCAAAGGCCAAGTTCTGTGGTCGCTGCCTTGAGGAAATCCCTCACTCCTGGCAGGACTCCAGCACCCAGCATCCTCAGCCTGCAACAGCAAAGTGCTGGCTGCCCCAAAACTTGCAGCTCTGCCTGGCACTAACGACAGCACCACACACAAATGGCACTTACAAATTTAGAAAATCCATGCTCTGGTCTGCCCACGGACGGAGGCTGACGGACATCAATGTCAGTTTGCTCCTCTTTGGCTTCTTCTCCAGGAGCAGCGGGAGCAATGGGAGAGACGGCTCTTGGTTCTGTCATCTGTGAAAAGAGAGGAGCATGAGGGACAGGCCATTTCCTATCATGAACAACCTTACTTCTTTTCACATCTACCACCACATCTAAAGAAAAATCATAACTTTTCCTAGTGACAGAGGGGTTCTATGTCGCAGCCACCAAATTAAAATGGGCCAATTCAACAGCACTCTAGAGGAAGATGAAGTTGATTTGCCTCCCTGGCTGCTATCAGCAAGCAAGGTTGTCTTGGCAAAAGGGAGCTTTTCCTGCTTGAAAGCACTGAAATCGAAAACTAGGAAAGTGACAGCAACGCCTTTGCTACTGCTGCTGCAGCCGTGGAAAACTCAGACTGGATCAGAATCTTAGCCAGGGCTGCACAAGGGCAGGAAACCTTGTGCAGAAGCATCTTTGCTTGCTGGAAAAACAGGAAAATGCACAGGCCTTCTATTCCTAACAAAACATTGAGCCAAGACACCACAAGATGGAAGCGTCACCCACTCCAGTTTCTAAAGCCCTTGGATGCAGTGAGGGGATATTTGGCGTGAAAGAGCCCTTGTGCTGAGCACTGTCATGCAGGGATTGATGGAAGTCTGCCTGGAGGTCCCCAAAGAGCCTCCCATTGTCCAGGCTAAAGCTCCCTCAGCACCTCCTCACTGGCCTTGTGCTGCACCCCCTTGCCCAGCTCCCCTGTCCTTCTGTGCACACGCTGCAGCCCCTCCATGACTTTCTGCTTCCCAGGGCCCCACAAGTGCACACAGCACTCCAGCTGTGGCCGCAGCGCTGCCCAGCACAGGGCCACGCTCACTGCCCTGCTCCTGCTGCCCCACTGCTGCTGACACAGGCCACCGTGCCCTTGGCCTTCTTGGCCACCTGGCCACACGCTGCCTCATCTTCAGCTGCTCAAGGCCGCCAGCCCTGCGTCCTTTTGGCCCACGCAGCTCCTCAGCCACAAAGGTGCCCATCTCACTTCTGATACACCCAGCACCATGGCAAGATGGCCTTCCTCTTCCGAGCAACACAAGACAGCACTCAAGGACTTGCAGCTTCAAATGCACTCCAGGCTCCAAGGCACTTGCCAAAGCTGCAGACTGCGCCAAAATATGCAGCAACAGAAACTGGCCACTTCTGCTTTTGGCCTCACAACAAGGCTTCGCAAATCCACACTTTGTTTCTTGGGCCACGCAGGACAAGAATGGCCCCCCACAGCTGCATGCACCACACAATCCTCCCTTTGCAGCTTATCAAAAGCCAAAAGACAGCTTGGCCCAAATTAGACCCTAAAAATGAAGAACTACTCAAGGAAAATGCAGACGACTTTCACAAGCCAAACACACCTTTCCAAAAAGGGAAAACAAAGAAACCAAGGCCTGGCACCTCCAGCACTACCTCCTTTGCCCTTGGCCACAGCACTGCAGAAGCCAAGAGAAGGAGCTTCCCTGAGCCAAGCAGCCAGATGCTCTCCCAGATGCCCCAGACCTTTGCTGCCTCAACGTGACAGCTCAAAGGCCCAGTTCTGTGGTCACTGCCTTGAGGAAATCCCTCACTCCTGGCAGGACTCCAGCACCCAGCATCCTCAGCCTGCAACAGCAAAGTGCTGGCTGCTCCAAAACTTGCAGCTCTGCCTGGCACTAATGACAGCACCACACACAAATGGCACTTACAAATTTAGAAAATCCATGCTCTGGTCTGCCCACGGACGGAGGCTGACGGACATCAATGTCAGTTTGCTCCTCTTTGGCTTCTTCTCCAGGAGCAGCGGGAGCGAGGGGAGAGACGGCTCTTGGTTCTGTCATCTGTGAAAAGAGAGGAGCATGAGGGACAGGCCATTTCCTATCATGAACAACCTTACTTCTTTTCACATCTACCACCACATCTAAAGAAAAATCATAACTTTTCCTAGTGACAGAGGGGTTCTATGTCGCAGCCACCAAATTAAAATGGGCCAATTCAACAGCACTCTAGAGGAAGATGAAGTTGATTTGCCTCCCTGGCTGCTATCAGCAAGCAAGGTTGTCTTGGCAAAAGGGAGCTTTTCCTGCTTGAAAGCACTGAAATCGAAAACTAGGAAAGTGACAGCAACGCCTTTGCTACTGCTGCTGCAGCCGTGGAAAACTCAGACTGGATCAGAATCTTAGCCAGGGCTGCACAAGGGCAGGAAACCTTGTGCAGAAGCATCTTTGCTTGCTGGAAAAACAGGAAAATGCACAGGCCTTCTATTCCTAACAAAACATTGAGCCAAGACACCACAAGATGGAAGCGTCACCCACTCCAGTTTCTAAAGCCCTTGGATGCAGTGAGGGGATATTTGGCGTGAAAGAGCCCTTGTGCTGAGCACTGTCATGCAGGGATTGATGGAAGTCTGCCTGGAGGTCCCCAAAGAGCCTCCCATTGTCCAGGCTAAAGCTCCCTCAGCACCTCCTCACTGGCCTTGTGCTGCACCCCCTTGCCCAGCTCCCCTGTCCTTCTGTGCACACGCTGCAGCCCCTCCAGGACTTTCTGCTTCCCAGGGCCCCACAAGTGCACACAGCACTCCAGCTGTGGCCGCAGCGCTGCCCAGCACAGGGCCACGCTCACTGCCCTGCTCCTGCTGCCCCACTGCTGCTGACACAGGCCACCGTGCCCTTGGCCTTCTTGGCCACCTGGCCACACGCTGCCTCATCTTCAGCTGCTCAAGGCCGCCAGCCCTGCGTCCTTTTGGCCCACGCAGCTCCCCAGCCACAAAGGTGCCCATCTCACTTCAGATACACCCGGCACCATGGCAAGATGGCCTTCCTCTTCCGAGCAACACAAGACAGCACTCAAGGACTTGCAGCTTCAAATGCACTCCAGGCTCCAAGGCACTTGCCAAAGCTGCAGACTGCGCCAAAATATGCAGCAACAGAAACTGGCCACTTCTGCTTTTGGCCTCACAACAAGGCTTCACAAATCCACACTTTGTTTCTTGGGCCACGCAGGACAAGAATGGCCCCCCACAGCTGCATGCACCACACAATCCTCCCTTTGCAGCTTATCAAAAGCCAAAAGACAGCTTGGCCCAAATTAGACCCTAAAAATGAAGAACTACTCAAGGAAAATGCAGACGACTTTCACAAGCCAAACACACCTTTCCAAAAAGGGAAAACAAAGAAACCAAGGCCTGGCACCTCCAGCACTACCTCCTTTGCCCTTGGCCACAGCACTGCAGAAGCCAAGAGAAGGAGCTTCCCTGAGCCAAGCAGCCAGATGCTCTCCCAGATGCCCCAGACCTTTGCTGCCTCAACGTGACAGCTCAAAGGCCCAGTTCTGTGGTCACTGCCTTGAGGAAATCCCTCACTCCTGGCAGGACTCCAGCACCCAGCATCCTCAGCCTGCAACAGCAAATTGCTGGCTGCTCCAAAACTTGCAGCTCTGCCTGGCACTAATGACAGCACCACACACAAATGGCACTTACAAATTTAGAAAATCCATGCTCTGGTCTGCCCACGGACAGAGGCTGACGGACATCAATGTCAGTTTGCTCCTCTTTGGCTTCTTCTCCAGGAGCAGCGGGAGCAATGGGAGAGACGGCTCTTGGTTCTGTCATCTGTGAAAAGAGAGGAGCATGAGGGACAGGCCATTTCCTATCATGAACAACCTTACTTCTTTTCACATCTACCACCACATCTAAAGAAAAATCATAACTTTTCCTAGTGACAGAGGGGTTCTATGTCGCAGCCACCAAATTAAAATGGGCCAATTCAACAGCACTCTAGAGGAAGATGAAGTTGATTTGCCTCCCTGGCTGCTATCAGCAAGCAAGGTTGTCTTGGCAAAAGGGAGCTTTTCCTGCTTGAAAGCACTGAAATCGAAAACTAGGAAAGTGACAGCAACGCCTTTGCTACTGCTGCTGCAGCCGTGGAAAACTCAGACTGGATCAGAATCTTAGCCAGGGCTGCACAAGGGCAGGAAACCTTGTGCAGAAGCATCTTTGCTTGCTGGAAAAACAGGAAAATGCACAGGCCTTCTATTCCTAACAAAACATTGAGCCAAGACACCACAAGATGGAAGCGTCACCCACTCCAGTTTCTAAAGCCCTTGGATGCAGTGAGGGGATATTTGGCGTGAAACAGCCCTTGTGCTGAGCACTGTCATGCAGGGATTGATGGAAGTCTGCCTGGAGGTCCCCAAAGAGCCTCCCATTGTCCAGGCTAAAGCTCCTCAGCACCTCCTCACTGGCCTTGTGCTGCACCCCCTGCCCAGCTCCCTGTCCTTCTGTGCACACGCTGCAGCCCCTCCAGGACTTTCTGCTTCCCAGGGCCCCACAAGTGCACACAGCACTCCAGCTGTGCACAGGCAGCGCCTGCCCAGCACAGGGCCACGCTCACTGCCCTGCTCCTGCTGCCCCACTGCTGCTGACACAGGCCACCGTGCCTTGGCCTTCTTGGCCACCCGGCCACACGCTGCCTCATCTTCAGCTGCTCAAGGCCGCCAGCCCTGCGTCCTTTTGGCCCACGCAGCTCCCCAGCCAAAGGTGCCCATCTCACTTGATACACCCGGCACTTGCTCCTTTGGCAACAGCACTGCAGGCCAAGAGAAGGAGCCCTGAGCCAAGCAGCCAGATGCCTCCCAGATGCCCCAGACCCTTGCTGCCTCAACGTGACAAAGCTCAAGTTCTGTGGTCGCTGCCTTGAGGAAACTCACCCGGCAGTGACCCAGCACCCAACATCCCTCAGCCTGCAACAATCCATATAAATGGCAGGGTGTGCCTAGTTGACTGGACCAAAGGCAAGCTGCTGCATGCTCAATTGATATAAATCTAGTTCTATTCAGATTAAATATTCACTGCTCAGATCCACAATCTGATCCAGAGAGAGGATAAGTTTCAGAACTGGTTATTGTTGTTGAGATGATTGCGGTTATCCAATTCGTGTGTATCTAATGAAGACCGCATA
>JALJVW010000387.1:0-24272 GCA_024865655.1 Emberiza elegans
CATCCCCAGAAAGTCTTGGGAGGTCTCCATGGAGCCCTGTCTGCCTGTGACATTCCAGCTCTGGAACAGCCTGGAGACACTTGGAAAGTTCCCACGGAACCCCTCTGAGGGCCTGTGACAAATCTGATCCTTAGCAGGCAGCCATCACGAGGACCCTGTTGCTATGGTCAGTTTACATGGCAACCATCACCAAATCAGGCCTGCAGCCAGAGCCCATTGCTATGGCAACCATTGGCAGTCCCATCCCCAGGCTCATGGGATCCCAGAACCACAGAATTGGCTGAGCTGGGAGCAACCCATCGGGATCCTCCAGTCCAACTGCTGGCCCTGCACAGGACACCCCAACAATGCCAGGCTGGGCCTGGCAGCGCTGTATCAAATGCTGCTGAAGCTCAGAGAGCCCTGGAGCTGGGACCCTTCCCTAGGGAGCCTGGGCAGGGCCCCAGCAGCCTCTGGGCAAAAACCTTTTCCTGACATCCAACCTGAGCCTGCCCTGACTCAGCTGCAGCCGTTCCTCCACTCCTGTCCCTGGGCACCAGAGGGAAGAGGTTCCACAGCCCCAGCCAGGGACCCGCCTCCCAAGGCTGTTGCCATGGCCACCAGGGCTGGGACCAGCTGGGATGCTTGGTTTCCATGGGCCAGGCTTCAGGAATGGGATTTCCCAATTTCCTGCTCCCACTAAAACCGTGCTGCCCTCGCTGCCCTCCCGCCTCCCATGGAAAGCATTAAAAGGCAAAGATCCCAGGCTGGGATAAGAACAATTTATTGGGAACAGCAACGAGATAAGGAACAAACTGGAACAGAAAAATATTGATAACGGAAGGGATAAGAAAAACTATTTAGAGGGAAAACTACAACAAAACTGCCCGGCGCTTTCCAGCAATGTATTTCCTCCTGCCTGGAAAGGACACCCTTCTCCTCAGGAGGAGAGAGACAGAGAGAATTGCTTTCCTGCCCCTGGCAATGACCTGAGGTAGGAGTGAATGTAATGACATGGCCATGCCCAGACCCTCATGTTCTTCAATCCCACATCACGTCACCTGCAGGGGCAGGAAAGGCAACAGGTGTCTTCCTAGCATGGATCACAGAGAACATGGATCTCCAGGGCTCTTCCCAACGTGGCTTCTCCAATGGGGGATGAAGTTGGAGCAGTGCACAAAGCTCTTCCTGCACTTGGGGCATTGGCAGGGTTCTTCTTAGCGGTGCCTCCGTTGGTGTCCAGTCAAGTGAGAGCTCCGGGCAAAGCTCTTCCCACACTGGGGACACTCGTAGGGCCTTTTCCCAGCATGGATGCACCGGTGCCTGATGAGTCGGGAGCTGCAGTTGAAGCTCTTCCCACACTCAGGGCAGCGGAAGGGCCTCTCCTCTGTGTGACTCCGCTGGTGGCGGAGGAGACTGGAGCTGCTCTGAAACCTCTTCTGACACTGGGGACACTCGTAGGGCCTCTTCCCAGTGTGGATGTGTTGGTGGATCACAAGAGCGGAGCTGTAGCTGAAGCCCTTCCCACACTCCCCACACTTCTAGGGCCATTCCCCGGTGTGGATCCTCTGGTGGCTGACCAGGTGGGAGCTTTGCCTGAAGCACTTCCCACACTCCAGGCACTTGTGGGGCTTATCCCCATCATGAAGCTGCTCATAGACCACCAGCTCTGAGCTCTGGCTGAAACTCTGTACACCTTCCTGGCTCAGGGTGGGTCTTTCCTCCTCAGAGCACCCTGGGCTGGGTTTGGAGCTCCTCTTCTTGTGGAATCTCCGGGGATTCTCCTCCCTGTTGGAATTCTGTACTGTGGAGTCACTCAAAACGGCCTCTTCCATGAGGTTCTGCCACTGGGATTTTTCCTCCCTGGTCTCCATCCTCAGCTCCTTGCCTGAGGGAGGAAGGACAAGGAGAGGATGGGATTTGCCTCCGTGCCAGAGGGAAGGGGAAGGAGATCCCCCCAGTGCATCCCCGGCAGGACGGGGTTGGCAGCGGGGTTGTCCTGCAGCCGGGGGCTGTGCTGGGCTGGGAGACGGAGCAGGAGAGAGGGGAAAAGGGAAACTGACTTCCTCCTCACCTGCCTGGGTGTCCCAGGGCATCTTTGTCTTCCTCACAGTCTCCTCCTTCATGTGGCCCAGTTTTGGAAATGGGAAATTCTGTTTTGGGAGGAAAACAAGCGATGAGTACATTGAGTTTTGTACTGCTTTGAAGGCCAACCAGGGAAAGAGTCTAAGTCAGAATTAGCATTTAATAAGAAATTTAAGATCAAGGCAATGATGCAGAAACACTTCCTTCAACTGACAGAGTCAGAATATAACCTGACACCCTGGTGCTCAGGGTGGTTGCAGCAGTCCCATTAAATGGTGGCTCCAGTCCTGTTGGAGTGATGAACGTGATTCTGTCAAAGCAGTGATCCTGTAGAAAGGTCTGGTCTTCCTCTGATGGTCCAGTGGTGGTTATGGAGCTCTTGTCCTCTGGGAATCCAGTAGGCAAGCTGCTCCTGGTGTTGCAAGGTTCAGCTTATATCCAGGTAGGAATGCTTGGATCCTCCCCCTGGGCGGAGCATCCCACAATGAATGGGATGATGGAATTTGATCAGTCCTGCAGTGACACTCAATGGCCCATTCACAGAAGATATCTCCCCTGGAAGGCGTTAATCAGGGCTGAGTCATGGAAGAGATAAAGAACACTGCCCCACCTGTTTATAGCAGTTGATGAAGACGGGGATTGAAAACATGCATTTGGTTACATCCTGCATTGCAACCTGAAACAGTGGGGTAATCCCTGCTCAGGGGGTGAACACCACCCCCCTTACCCAAACTGGCTCAGGTGTAAAACCCCCACCCTGGGAAGGCCACGCAAACAGGGGACAATGTCACACTTACCCTGCCCCACAGGAGATCTCTGTCTCTGTCACTCCCTTGCTCTCACAGTGGTTTTCTCTTTCTGTCTTTCTCCCTCTCTACCTCACATTTACTGTTCAATAAAATCCACTATGGATTTGGTCTCGTTAGCACCTTTACTGGGGCAGAGGCATCTCAATATGAAAAACCTGATTGAATAAACTATTTTTAACTGGATGATCTCAAAACCAACCAATCGTGAACTCAGGTAGGGCAGCCATTTGAATCTGCTTTCTAAAGGAAACCTTGTGAAATTTCCTCAATAAAAATTTGCCCAAAACCAAAACATGTACTCAGCAAGACCTTTCTTCTGCCTAGATAGCCTATTGATATATCACCAAAGAGGCAGCAGAAAAAAAAAAATCCACTCTTGGATGTCTCTTGGATTCTTAATCTATTTTATGAGCCTTAAACACTAGAGCTGTTTTGCATCATGGAAATTTCAAAAGATGCTGAAACAACATTTATTTTGGATTCCTCCTGTTTCTGTTCTAAACCCAAAGTTTTCCTTTCCATGAGTATTTTTAACCAGTAAGAGCCTTTTTAGGCTTTTTCTTACATCTCCCCTTTGTCAGGGAAGACAGAAGAATTCCTGTCACTCAGGAACTGAGTGCATCTGTAAAAAGCATGTGGGTCAAACCCTGCTGTCTTGGGAATGCTGATCTATAAAAATGATGCTGTCTGGACCCAAAACATTGAGCTCCTGTTACGAGCCATGTGCCTGCCCAGCTGCCCAGCAGGGCTGTGGGGACATGGGGGTGGCAGAGCAAGTGCCAAGGCCAGCAGGGAGCTGGGATGGGGCAGAGCCAGGGAAGGGCTCTCCCACAGCCCCTGGAATGTTGGGGTTTGGACCCTAGCAACTGTCAACAGCCCATGGAATGTTTGGGATTTGGACTCTCTGCTGCTGCGGGGACGGCTCTTTGGCCTTGGGGTTTGGACCTTGCAGAGGCCAATGGCACTTTGATATTGTGCTATTGGTTTGCAAAGGCCAATTGTTTGGACATCAGGGTTTGGACCAGCAAAGGCCAACAACCCTTGGACATCACGGTTAGGACCCAGCAAAGGCCAATGGCCTTTGGATATTGACTTTTAGCCTTGCTACTGCCAACATCCCCAGATACTGGCATTTGCCATGGCCCACGTTGCTCATGCCAACAGGCAGATGGAGACCCCAGCAGCTGAAAGCTGCTGCTCTCCCTGTGCCAAGCCCAGTGGGGCTGTGTGGGCCTGGACTGTCCCACAGGGAAGGTTTCCTTGGGAAATAACAAAGGGATTCACAGTTGGCTGCTCCAGAGCTGGTGGCAGCTTTGGTCCTGGCTCTGGGGACAAGCCTGGGAGGGGCGGGGGCGCTCCTGGCTTGGAAGGGCGACTCCCTCAGGGCCAGCCCGCCCTGCACTCTGAGTGGGCTCTCACCCTGTGCTCCTCCAGGAAGCTCGAGGGCTCAGAATGAGCCAGCAGTTCACTTCCCAAACACCTTCTCACCAGTTACTCTCCCCAAGAGCCCCTGAGGTGAGTATAACTGTGCTGAGCTGGCTCAGAACCATTTTGCAATGGCATTGAGGGTAGGCAAGTGCAGGAAGCCTGGAAGGGAGAAGTTGCCCTGCCATGGGTCTCCTGTCTGCTCGGAAGAGGTACTTGTGTCTCTGTGCCCTGTTTTTGCCCAGAGGAGACTTCTCTCCTCCATCGGCTGATACAAGGTCTGTGACAGCGACTCTGCAGAATGGAGTAGGAAGCTGACCTCAGAGGGCCCTATTTAATTTCACTGTAACCCCAGGAATAAATGCACTAAGCACAAACCATGCTCAATGCAGAAGCAGGTTTTGTACATTTAGCTGAATTTTGGAACTGGTTCTCCATGAATGGACACTCATTCTTGTTGGGATCAGAAGAGATGTCTCAGGGGTTCTTTGGAATAGGAAGAGAATTCCTGACTAACAGCTGGCTGTGGGCTTTCAGGTGCCCTTAGACAGCAGGGACAGCATGGCCAGTTCCCAGCATGCAGACTCTGGGAACATCCCCCCAACCCCAAGATCCACTGATGCACAGCATTCCTTTGGATTGGCTTGGGAAGCACTGGCAAGGAGACAAGGGGCAACTCAGGTGAGAACTTCTGCTTGTCCTCCCCCTGGCCACAGGCTCAGCAACTGAGGCCTCACTCAGCT
Organism: Emberiza elegans; assembly: GCA_024865655.1. Lineage (NCBI taxonomy): Eukaryota > Metazoa > Chordata > Aves > Passeriformes > Fringillidae > Emberiza > Emberiza elegans. The sequence goes on from JALJVW010000387.1 coordinate 5,042, forward strand.
CGACACCTTTCCGTTCACTCAGCCACTTGAAGTCCTTCCTTTCTCCCCTTGGCACTCGTGGTCCTGCACTGCCTTGCTGGTGTCCCCAGCTCTGTCTTCTACTGCTTTTGTGTCCTTCATGTCCACCCCCCTCAGCACAGCTTCTGCCTTCAGGGAAGCTGTCTCTCTCTCCTTCTGATTTTCCCAGCTCCATGGAGCCATCTTCCCTGCTCCTTATTGGGTCATTTGTGCTCTTTTCCTGCCTGTTCCTGCAGTCCCTGAGAGAAGAGCTTTCTCCACAAAGGACTCAAACAATTTCCTGCTAGTAGGCATCAAAGAGGAGATTAATCTCCTCCTTGAGCAGAGGAGGGTGTGCAAAAGCAGGGGAGTGAAACAGCAGTGGCACTGCAGTCATCCACCAGGTGTTCTGTGCCCTTCTTACCTTTCCATGGCAGAGCAGCAGCTTAGGGGTGACCCCTGGGGCTGCCTCATGCTGTGGGCTCCATGGCAGCTGCTCTGAAGGACACTTAGGGCTCTGCTGAATCTCAGCTGCTGCCCTGGACAGCAGGGTTAGTCCTCTGGGCTCCTAACCAGCAACCATCAACATGGATTTCTGCTGGCCTCTTCCTGCTAGCCTTGCTTTTGAGGTGCTTTTCCACATACCCCTGGTGACCCAATGAGAGCTGGAAACAAGTTGTCCATATCCATTGTTAATATGGCCCTTTCAGGACAGGGACAAATGGAAAGTTGTCCTTTGCCTTTCCTCACAGTGCCTGCTGTGGCTGACAGGGACAGGCTGTAGCCTCTGACTGCTTTGTTCTGTTTGACTTGAGGTGGGAGAGTTGAGATCTCGGCTGGCAGCCTCCAGAAAGTGCCAGGAACTGACTGTCCACAAAGCTCAGCAGGATGGGAGTGAGGCCCTAGAGAGGAAAAAGCCAGGTAAATGAAAGCCTGTGGGACCCTGCATTGTGTGAATGGATTCCCTCTTTCTGATCTTTGCATCTGCCACCATTTCCTAATGGCGGAATTCTGAACTGTCCATGCAGATGTGTTTCATTCTCTGGATGTTGCACTTCATCTCTTTTGAGCCTACAGTTACAGTTTTTCTGAAGACAAAGGCTTTTGGAGTAGCTCTTTCCCTCTAGAGGAGTGTTCTGTTGCTAGGTCGGTGTCTTAACCCTGCCCAAGCTGCAGTGCGAGGAGCTGGATACACCCATCAGCTCCACCTTGGGTCTGGTAACTTCACCCCTTTGGGAGCTGGATCAGCCTGGCATCCTGATTCCTTTGCTTGGCACAACAATCTTAAACCCACGATTTCTGATCTAAGCCAGGTTCCCTCTGAGGAACCCGAGGGACACAAATGTCTCTCATGGCCATCTGCTGCCTTGTTCCACAGGCCAGCTCTAACTCTGGAAGAGAAGGAACTGAGCCTCAGAAGCCTGGAAGAAAACAACCTGGCCTGGATGAAACAGGTGTCTCAGCTTCATTCTGCTCTTCACCAGGGTGAGCAGCTCCTCTCAGACTGCATAGGAGAGCTGCAGGAGCTCAACACCCAGGTAACCTGTGAACTGGCACCCTCTTCTCCAGGGGCACACAACACCACCTTCAGCTTCAGCTTGGAGGTCCCAACTGCTTCCCTCTCCCAGTAGCATCCACTGCTGCCATGTTCTGCCTGGGGCTGCTGCTGCACCCTGGGGCCAAGGCTGGCTCTGGTGTCTGTGGATGCAGCTCTCTTCACAGAGAGCAGCAGGCACAACTTTCCCAAAGACTTTTCTTGGGGAAGGCAGTGAGAAGCTCAGAGAAGAAGAGAAAACAATTCTTATCTCTAATCACTGTGCCTGTTGTTTGGCACATGTGGAAGGTGTTATGGAGATTGTTTACCAAGCGTGATTTGTTAATTGGACACCAGTGAGAGTCGTTTGGACTGATTGGCCAATTGGGTAAAAGCTGTGTCGTGGCTGTCTCCAGACAGTCACAGGTTTTTCTATAGTATAGTATCTTTTTAGTATAGTTTTAATATAGTATTAGTGTAATATAACCTAGCTTAATAAAGCATTTGTTCAGCCTTCTGAAATCATGATGTCAGAGCACATGATTCCCTATGCTGGGGGCTCCCTTCATCAATATGGTGTCTCCTGATGAAGTTTTGCCCTGTTCTCTCCTGGGTCCCAGCAGGAACTCTCAGAGGAGAAGCAAAAAGCAGACTCCTTTGGAGCCCCTCCATCCTTCTGTTAGCATTTTGTCCCAGGTGGAGTTTGTGCCTGGGCTGGGCACTGAGCAATGTGGGGACACAGGTGTGGTTATGGCAGGCTGGGAGGGCTCTTCCAGCACAGCCAGTTCATCTGGTGTTTAGAGCTGCCCCCCCCAAGGATGCCCCTTGCCTCCCTTTCTCTGTTTTGACTTTGTCTCTATTGGAATCCTTGGCTTTGCCCTTGTGTGCCCAGTGTGGTTTTTGCTTGAAGTTGTTTCTCCTGGTTTCCTCACCCTCCTGCCTGCTCTGCTGCCCCAGGAACACCCCTGCCCCTGAGGCTGTGTGTATCCCTGTTCCAGATCCGTTCCCTGCAGGAAGCAGTGCAGGAGAAGGATGCTGCCCAGGCAACTCGAGAGGAGCAGCTGCTGCAGGAGCTGGAGGAGTCCGAGCAGGCGAGCGGTGCTTGAGGGACTCAGTGCAGCTGCTGGAGGCTGAGATCTCTGAGCTGCGTTTGAGGCTCCGCAGCTCAGAGGACAGAGCAGAGGCCTTGGCCACACAGTGCCAACAGGCCAGTGGTGCCCACTGCCAAGCTCAGTCCCAGCTGGATAAACTGCTCTTGCTTGTCCACCGCATGACCAGGGACAGCAGCGCCTTGGTCACTTGGAGCTCAGGCAAGTGTGGCAGGCTGGGCTAGCACGTGTGCAGAGCAGGGGAAGTGACGAGGGGCTCAGGGTCACCCTGGCATGACAGGCTCAGCCTTTCAGTTTAGGCTGACTCCAGCCTTGGGAAGTCCTGGCAGCTTGACATCCCTGCAGAGCCACAAGTCTGTGTTTGTACAGGGAGAAATAATCAGCACCAGAAGGAAAAGGGCCCTGAGTCCTGTCAGGCCACAGGGCCCATGCAGTCATCCTTGGGGCAGTGCTGCCATCAGTGGCCATCCAATTAATGCCAGCCTGTGACACAGCTCCTGCTGCAAGGGGAGCTCTAGGACAGTGACAAAGGCACTGCCCACCATCTGGCTAGAAAGAGGCCCTGTTTGTTGGAGACCCTGGGATTAAATCCTGAACCAGAATGTCTTCTCTTTTCAGAAAAGGGTCATGATGTGAGCCTAACTGCTTCTCAGGCCAGTGATGTCCCCACAGAGCTCATGGTGGACAGAGTGGTAGCAGCCCTGCAAGACCACCTGGAGCATTCCCGGAAAGACCTGGTAATGTGTGCCCAGTGCACCCAGAAATCCTGTCCTGCTGCTGGGCAGGCAGAGTGACAATGCCAGGCTGGGTGGCAGCCCCTGTAGGGGGGTTGGCTCACTGCTGGGGGGAAGGAGGATCACAATCACATCTACCCCTTCTGTCCAGCTGCCCTCTCCCACCTGGGCTATTTCTGCTTTAGTGTTTGTAGCCCTTGGTCTCCTGCCAGCAGTGGCCCTGAAAGGTGATTCTGCTCCTCTTACCTCTTCCAGAATGATGTGAGGAAGAAGATTCAGGCCTTGAAGCTGCAGCTGAGCACGACGCAGGCTCAGAGGGACTATTTCAGTGCCTGCAATCAGGAGCTGCAAAAACAGCTAGCCAAGAGCCGGGAAGGTACAGCTTCTCCTCTCCCACCCACTGCCCCATCCTGTCTCACCAGAGGGATCTCTGATGCCACGTAGAGCAAAACTGCAGTGCCCAGAGAGGGGAGAGAAGAAAAACTACCAGCAGGAGACTTCTCCATAGCAGTGCCAGGGAAAGTTTCTTTATGGAGACAGATCCTGTGGCTGGCAGCGCATGTGGCTGTGCTATGAGTGATCACCTGCAGAGGTGGTGCCTTTCAGGTGCTGTGTCTTTGCCAAGGAGCTGTAGCTGGATGCCTGGGCCTGATTCCTCCAAACTCCAGGCCATCCCAGAGCCTCCAGGCTTGTGGCCTCTCTGTAGCAGGGCTGGACGGGCTCCTCTCCACTCCTCTCTGTCTGACTGCCCACTCTGCCTAAGCCTAAAAGCAAAAACACTTTCATATGCCCCTAAACCTTGCTCTTTTCATGCTTTTTTTTCCCCTCTGCCCTGAAGTTTCCCTCATTTCTGTCAGCTTTGGAAGCCCTTGTGGGCTTAGGGCCTGGCAAACACAGCCTGGCAGAGATGCAGGATGCACATCAGTTTGCTTTTGCTTTGCTTTTCCCCTTCTCCCCTTCCTGGTGCAGTGATGTGGAGGGCAGAACACAAGAACTCTCTAGAAACTGTGCTGAAGGAAGAGGCCACTGCAAAAAGGAAGAGGCTGTGACTCTTCATCAGGAGGTGGAGTCTCTGCAGAGCAAAGTGGAGAACACGGAGAAGGAAAGAAAGGATGTGCTGGTAAGAATGGGAGATGCCATGAAGGGCCATTTCTTTGCTGTTTTTGTGTAGGAATCCTTAAAGCCAGAGGGTTTTAGGATAGGGTAGAAAAGACAGGCCTCAGACAGCAGGTTTGGAAATAGTGCTAAAACAGCAGAACATGTTTTCTAGGCTATGGTGAAATCAAGTAAGCTATAACAATAAGCCTCTGTAGCTTAGCTTTCTAAGTTGCAAAAAAGTATATATTAAGTATTATTAAGTATATATTAGAAGGCCGATCATGAATAGAGCTCTGTGCTGTGTCTCTTCTGAACGAACCATTGTCTTAAGGAATAGAACGCTATTGTTTTAACCCTAGTTACGTGTTCTTTAGGTGATTGGACAGAACCACTGTCAATATGCTTTTACTCTGTATGATTGGATGAATCTTAGGCTGAACTTGTCTTATGTTATGCTGTCACACTGGAATTCTTTGGCATGCTCTGGGAACAGCAGGAGCTGTTAGCATCTCTCCTGTCTCCATTGTAAACAATGTATTGAGACTGATGCTAGAAAAATAAAGCTCTAGACGCTGCTTCTGCGTGTCCCGTCCCGTTCGTGTTGTGCAGGTTTCCCGTGTCACGGCCCCGCTGCGCTCGAGCGCGGAAGTAGGGTTACCCCCGGCTGAGGCAGCGGGGAACGGGCGGCGAGGGGCGGGGGATGGGGCGCTCCGGGAACGGGCGGACATCCCGGCAGAGGGGAGAGAGACCTGGCAGAGGGAGGAGCGAGCGGGAGGGGAGAGATGCTGGGAGGAGGGGAAAATCCCAAGAGAGGGGACGAGCCCGGGAGTAGGGGGGAGATCACGGGAGAGGGGGTGAGATCCCTGGGAAAGGGTGGGCAGCCTTCCAAGAGGGTAGAGCCGGGGAAAGAGGAGAGAGCCCTGGGAGGGGGGGGGAGATCCTGGAAGAGGGAGGAGTAATCGGGAGAAGGGGAGATCCAGGGAGACGAATAAAAGCACTGGCTACAGCCCGGGAAAGGGGGAGCTTGGGACAAGGGGTAGCTCGGGACTGGGGAAAACCCGAGAGAGGAGGGAGAACCCAGGAGATGGGGGGAGAACCTGAGAACAGGGGGAGATCCGGAGTAGAGTGGAGAGGGCCTGGGAAAGGGGGGGAAAGACGTGGGAGAAGAGAGCCCAGCGGCGGGAGTCCGGGAGCGGAGGCTCCTGCAGGCGGACCGGGAGCCCGGAGAGCCCGGAATCAGGGAGCCCTGCAGCTGTGCCGAGAATGGGCGCGGGGCAGGGCGGTTCAGGGAGAGCGCGGCTGCGGGGCTGGCTCCGGGCCGGAGGCGCGGGGAAAGCGCTGCTCGGCAGCCCCGGCGGCGCTGGGAGCACAGCCCCTGCCCGGGGAGGCAGCGCCGCGGGCGCCGCTCGGCTTCCCAGCGAGGCCGCGGCACCGCTCGGCTTCGCCGCCGTACCCGCGGCAGCTCGGAGCATCGGTCCCTGCCCGGGCCCGAGGCTCACCTGCGCCAGGTGCACCAGAGCATCGCCTCTGCCTTGACAACCCACAACGAGCAGTGCCCGGCAGGGACTGCAGATCCCCACTGGTGGCAGAGAAAAAAGAGCAAGGAATCTTCCGTGGGAGAATATAGGCAATAGGATGAGGTGTCACTGCCCAATGTATCCAGATGCACTCACAAAGATATGATTGCTCTTGGCTCAGAACATGGAAAAGTGGGCAGACACAAATCAGAAGCTGGTTGCAATATCCAGGGATCCGTTATCAGAATAAAATGCTACACAGCTGCTGGAATGCTTAATGGATGACTAATTACCCCTTGCAAAACAATCTGGACATGTTAGGGGCAGCATACTTATCTCTCAAAAATTACTCTAGAGTTATGATTAAGAAAATTTTGAAGAAAGGCTCATAGACCCACATTTTAATGCAGTTGCTGTGGGTTTGATAAATGAAATCTGCTTTAACATCTTGATTTTCCTAAAGGTTTGTGGTTTTTTTTCACACATGTATGCATGCTAAATTTGAGAATCTAAGGTAAGGTCTTTTTATAGGAGATCTGGAAGAGACAGGTCTTCAGTCAGCAATATGTCAGTGAGAGACAGCTGAGCGATGGTTACTGAGAAGAAGAACAGCCCTGCAATAGAGGTGTGAGCCCTGGCTGATACTCACTAGAACCACCTTAGGCAGGATCAGTAACAAGCTTTTGAAGAGTGAAGGGCCTAATCCTTTGGTGCAGTACTGTATGGACTTTGGGATCACTACACCATTGCAAATAGGTTCCCTTTCCAGCAGAAGAGACTTCCATCTGCTGCCTCTGCCAGAGACACTGGGATGGACAGAGTGAGCAAGGCTCAGTCAGCTTGCAGGGTTATTTGCACAGAGGGGCTGTAACAACACGAGAAGCCAAAAGCAAACAAGCTCATAGCCTGATTCCAGAACTGCTCAAGCATCTATGTCCGTGCTGGCAAGACAAGAAGGTGCTTCAGACCTTAAAGGCTGCTTCGTCCTTTGCAGGACCAGCCCAAAATGTCAAGATCTACAATAGAAAGATGGGGGGGGGGGGGTTTTTTTTTTTTTTTGCTCACTGGGTGGGAATTGCTTCAGTTGCTGTTTTGAACAGCTTGCCTGAGTTGTCATACTAAAATGCAGGAAAAAAAAAAAAAAAGGCTGTGCTTTTGCTTAATGAAGCCACATTGTATCTGTCTTTCAGAAAGGAATAAAGAAAACACAGATTGCCTACTGAAATTATTCTCCACCCTTCCAAATCAGTTCACTACTCAAGCAAAACCCTCAGGCACATCCCCAACTCCCTCTCTCCCAGCAGCTCAGAGCTGCATTGCACAGCGCTTGCTGTGCGCCAGAGAGCACAAAGCAGGCTGGCCTGGTGGGCCTGAATATTTCTGCCAAACACTCTGCATCTCACACCTTTGCTCTGGCTCAGTGCAGAACTGCAGGATTGCAGGCGCTTCCTCCCAGAGCTGCGTGAGGCGCTGGCTCCTGCAGATGTGCCCTGCCAAGCTGTCCCTGCCTCACGCTGGCCTCGCTTCCCCTGGCAGAAGTGCCGGGCCTGGAGGAGGCTGCCCTGTGCTCCAGCCTGCCGAGCAGCCCGGCTCCCTGCCCCGGTGCCCAGAGTGCTGCACACACTGCTGACCTTTGCCAGGAGTTGCAGGGCAGCCGGCAGAAGAGGAGGAATCCTCAGCCAGCCCAGCGGCCCTCGGCTGCCCTTGGCCTTTCTCTGCTCCTGGGCACACTGCAGACGGCCAATGCCTCCAGGCTGGGCTGTGCCCAGCACGGCTGCGCTTCCCCTCGGGAGCAGCCAGCTGCCCCTGGGCTCTGAGGCGGAGGATTCGCCCGCTCCCAGCAAGAGGCACCCAGGGCCCGGCTGCTGCCTCTTGCAGCTCAAGGGCCTCCTTCCAGCCGGCCTCTGCCGGGGCTCAGGCTGCTCCGGCCTCTGCCGGGGCTCTGCTGGGGCTCCACCCCGGCCAAGGCCGGGCCCGCTCTCACCTCACAGGCGCTGACAGCTCTGCGCCACAGGAGACCTTCCCGAGCACCCTCTCTGATCTTTCTGCTTTCTCACTTGAGCAAGGCTCTCCTCCAGCCAAAGACATTGCACCTAGGGATACAAATCCAAGTGGCAGGAGCCCCAATGCTCTCCAGTCACAGCTGAAGGCCTGCATCTGCACAAGATGTTTGGGCTGCCTCATTCTTCCTTTGGTTTTGCCTTCAAATGCCATTGCCCTTTCTGCCTCAAACAGAAGTACCAAAGCTGGCCAAAAAACAGACCAGTGGGCCATATTCCAAAGGCAGTGTGGTCTGGAGAGGATGAATGAAGAAGATCCTTCCCCACTTTCACACCATGCCAAAGACACTGTGTCACTTTCCACCTTTAAGAAACAACAGACAATTCAGAAGGAATTCTCAAGTTTATTTGCAGAGTGAGAAGGAAGGGAATCTTCAAAGGTGAGTTGTGGTTTCAGAAACTTTATTAATTTCCAATCCTACTCTGCAGTCCTATTAGACAATCCTACTCTAACCCTAACCATAACCTTAACCCTAACCCTAATCCTCATCCTAATCCTAGTATCCTAATCCCTAATCCTAATCCTAATCCTAATCCCTAATCCTAATCTAATCTAATCCTAATCCTAATCCCTAATCCTAGTCCTAACCTACAGTCCTACTCTAAACTGGTTGAGGGAATAAATGGTCCTGATGTGATTGTCACGTTCTTGTCTCCTTCCTCTTCTTCACTGAAACAATCAGTGGCACCAGGCTGGACACAGGCTCAGCAAATGTTACAAATGGATGCTGCCCAAAGGGAAAAAAAACAAATCAACAAAAACAATGAACCATGACTTTCCAAACTCAGTGCTTCACAGGATTCCTCTGGCTCCTAGAAGGATGCAGGAAGAGGACCAATGGGACCATCTACACCTCCCATCTTTGTGTGCAGGACTTTGCCATCACAGGCAAACCTGGCCCAGAATCCCACTCCTCCATTTATCCAGGTGTCTTCATCTTGCTGAGATTTTTGCCCTGCCAGTGCTCTAGAAATGGTGCTTTCTGTCCTTGGAGTTTCTTCTTTTCAGGAAACTCCAAAGCCCTCCCATTGGTCCCCTCTTTGAAAGACAGGCACTGTGCTGATTCCCACAGGGAGACAGAGCAGTGTCTACCTTTCCATGCCCTGCCCCTCCTGTGCTGGATGGCACCTTCCTTCCCAGCAGGGCCAGCCCAGTGGCACTGGGCCCTGCAGTTCCCTCTCTGCCACACAACCTGGCAGTAACCCTGGCGCAGTTCCCGTCTGCTTGAGGGTGCCAGGCAGCAGATGGGGCTGGGACAAGTCCCTCCCAGCTGTCCCTGTTTGCGTGGCAGAAACCTCTAAGGGTGGGCTGGGGGACACAAACCAGGGCCCCTCTGAGGCTCACAGTGAGCCCCCCACAGCCCCTCCTGCCCACAGCCAAATCTCTGACTGCTCAGCTGGGACTGGCTTCCTTGGGTTCCCCCACCACCATTTCATGTCTCTGTACCCTGCATTGCTCTGCTTCAATTCTTTTGCCATTAGATAAAACTGAACACTCCACCAAATTACAAAAGAGGGTGACAGAAACAGTCAGAGGACAGAGCACCTCTCCTCTCAGGAAATGCGGAGAGAGGTGGAGTTATTCAGTTTTGTGAAGAACAGGCCCCAGGGAGACTTGATTGCCACTTTCCAAGACTTCAGAGTGGCTTTGAAGAAAGTGGGGGACATCTTTATTAACAGGGCCAGTTACAATAGGATATGGACAAATATTTTTAAACACAAAGGGATCTAATCAGAGTAGAGGTCTAAGGAAGAACTTGTTTACTTGGAGCATGGTGCAACCCTGGCACAGCTTGCCCCAAGAGCTTGTAGGTGCCCCATCCCTGCAACCATTCCAGGTCAGGTGGGAAAAAGAGCTCTGAGCAACCTGATCTCTTGAAAGATGTCCCTGCTCATTGCAGGACACTTGCACCCAGGACCCTTACAGAGCCCTGCCAGCCCAGCCCAGTCTAGGATTCCTCACCGTTTTCATTTGAAGAGCAGCAAGAGTGGAGGAGGAGGAGGAGGAAGGGGCTCATCTGATGCCTTGGACTTGAGTGGAGGAGGAGCCCATCCCTCAGACCCTGTTTCACCTGCAGCCCCTTCACATTTTACCTGCAGGAGCTCCTTGGCAGACCAGCGCTGCTCCTCGTCTCTCTGCAGGCAGCAGCTCAGGAAGTCACGCAGGCAAGGCGAGAATCGTTTGGGATTCTGCAGCTGTGGGGTCCCTACTGTGGCTATCAGGTGTGCAGTCTGCAGATAAAGGAGACACCAGGCTCCTGCTTTCACATCTGTAAGGCTCTCCCAGATCCCTTTGTTTAAACTCTGTTCTTCAGTGGCAGTTTCTGTCCTGGCAGAGACCCAGAGATGATTTTCCTTTACCAACCAAAAACCCAAACTCTGATGCAGCCACAGCTTTTGCACCATCCCGCAGATCTTGCCTTGGCAGTGGATTTCATTGACTGACCTAGTTAGTGGGAACTACATCAGCAAAAGCACATTTCCTTCCCTGAGGATTCACACCAGCTTGAGAGGCTTTTTGGAAGAGGGACTGTGCTATACGAACTAATTTCAAGGGTTAGTACATGAAAGGCATCTCTGCAGTGCTTGTTGGTCCTTTAAGCGCACGTGCCCTAGAACACAACTCATCAAGCTTTTTGTGCTGTTCTTGAAAACAATGGGAATTGGAAGAAAAGAAAGGAAATCCATCAGTTAATGCCCAGGAAGGGAAACAAACATTTACAATCTCATCTTCAACACAGACACATTAAGATGCCTGCACAAATGGATTGGGATGAAAATGCCTGCTTGGGCACACAGGAGCCACCTGCAGCTCTGTCTCTCAGCAGTCTGAAAATTTCAGCTTCCCAGTTGTGCAGCAAAAGAAAAATGTTCATGGTCAGAAGAAGGTGAGGTGCCATCCCCATGGTCACCCTCTGCTCATTTGGCTACTCAAGTCAATGCATTAATGGTAGGCCCATCCCAGAAAGTGCCAGGAATCAAATGGGAGGTTTTGGCAGGCTCTCCACATCACCAGGCTCTGGCTTGGTGATGTGCAGAATGTGCCTTGGGCTAGGAGAGAAACAGGGTCACTGAGTGTTTCAGCAGCACTGCACAAGAAGCAGAAGAGACTCTGTGGCCTTTACACCCTCATGCCCAGGTTTCAAGCATGTTTTCCAGTGAGAAGAAACTGCACAGGGGGTTAGGTTCCTCTCTAAAGACCACAGTTTTAGACACTTTGTTGGGTTTGGGTTTCCCCCCTTCATTTCTGGAAAGATAACAGCAGTTCTAAGATGCATTTTTCCTGTTATTAAGGCCATCTACACAGACAAAAGAACTGGAACCACTAACCCAAAGGAAAGTGTTGCCTGAGAATAGAGTTTGTTTGGGGTTTTGTAAGGCTTGAGTTCCCCCACTGATGCAACCAAGCCTACAGCAGATGCTGATGTGTTGCAGGGACATTTTTAGGAGGGGACCTTGGTGGAAGTAGTTCCAGCAGATGGCAATGGGATTTTGTCCAATGGCATGCAGGACATGGAACAGGTGAGAAAGACAGTGGGATCAGTGAGTATTTGCTCCTTACCGTGCCAAAACTTTCACTCCAGTAAGGAGGTTCTTGTTCTCTCATTTCAATGCCCACAATTCCCAAAGACCATATGTCCACTTTGGGGCCATATGGTTGACCTGTCACCACTTCAGGTGCCATCCACCAAAGAGTCCCGGTTTGCGAGCACCGTCTGCTCTGCTCAGGGGTGAGCTGAGCAGAGAGGCCAAAATCAGCTGAGGAGAAAGCAAAATACTGTTTTTATTTGAATTCTGTGCAATTGGGAAACCAAGCAAAAGAATTCCCCAGTAGAAGTTTGAAAATGTGCTCTTGAATCTCCTGGCATTGGTAACTTTAAAAATCCCCCCATTTTTTACACTGCATCCAGTAGTGGCTTTTGTTCTTTGGAAACTTTGGACTTGTAACTCCCTCCCTCTGGAAGGGACACACACAGAGCAGGGCCACTCTTGACTGCTTGTTCCTTGTCCTACCTCTGTGCACGTTGCAACTGTGCCTTCAGCTCGCAGCAGGGGTCCCTGCACTGCCACCAGCACCATTTTTGGGGAGCCTGCAGTCACTCCAAGCAGCCCCACACCCACATCCCTGGAATGCTGCACCTGACCAAGAATATACTGACCCAGCTTGACAGAGCCATCGGTTTTGAGGAGGATGTTGTCACTCTTTATATCTCGATGGATCACGTCATTTGAATGGAGAAAATGCAGTCCTTGCAGGCACTGAGAGAGAAAACAGAAACAGGAGGGCAAAAATGAGTGATGTGATTTCATCACACAAGAAAGGAAACAGCTCCAAAAGATTCCCTCTCCAGGGGAATGGGGAGTAATGGCAGAACAGTAATGGCCACTGAGAGGAAGAGCTTGCTGCTCCAACACTTGCAGAGCAGGACCTTTCTAAGGAAAGGCACGTCAGCTTTTGAAAGAGCTACAGCACCTGCTCTTGTAGGCTGTCCCCTGCAAAGCAGCCAGGATGACTCCTGCTGCAGTGCATGTGCTCAGAAGCAAAGAGCATTTTGGCTGCACTCCTATCCTTTTTAGCTGAGGACTGAGAGAAACGAGTCTCTCTCTTTTTTCTTTGCTGTTTGTTTCTAATCCTGCCACCAGCACCTTTGCTTTTACAGGCAAGGAATGCAGTGAAGACAGACTCCAGGCAAATATTTAGAGAGGCAAGGTGGAGAACAGCAAAGACAAATACAAGAGACAGAGTGAGAATTCAACAGCAGGAGAGAAGAGTACTGGCACTGAGTACAGTGAGGGCAGGGGCACTGGCAGGCCTTTCACTTGAGATGCTTTTACTTGCCCAGAGAATAGCAGCCACACAGAAACAAGCTTGGCACATGAAACCTCTCCTGTTCTGAGCCCGTTTCCCAGACAATCCTGCCCAAGCCCTTGGAAACACAGATGGGATTGCTGACCTCCCGACTGATGGCTGCCATCTCATCTTCACACAGGTGGGTCTCGCTGATGACATCGCTCAGAGTGCCTCCATCCATGTACTCTAGAACCAGTAGGAGTTCCTCGCCCAGAAGGTAGCTGAAAGAAGGAAACAAGGGTGTGGATATGAACATGCATGGCTACGTTGATTTTTTGCTTCCAGGTTTCTTATTTCCAGATGCCTTTGTGACAAGGACAGAATCAAAGGAATAGATATTCCTTCTTGGCTGTGCATTGTTTGCAATCTGTGCAGTCTCAAGGAGAAAGGCACAGCTGTGAAAAAGGAGATGTCTTAGATGGGCAGCAAATGAAAAGTGCAGTTTAGAAACAGCCCAGATAAAAAACCTTTCAGGCATGGTATTTCTGGAAAAAAGCACCTAGTTTTCCTGGCATGCATAGCAATGGCAAAGAGGGGCAACAATCCAAGGGAAATCCACTTTAGGATGGTTCATCAGCACAAAGAAACTTTAGAAAATCCAATCCCAAATAAATGTGGAGGCAGTGAACTTCGAGGCTATTGAGTTAGGAAGATACAGCTTATCCAGGTTTTGAATAATTTTGGAATAATTATTAAGCTACATGTGCTAGGAAAGACTCATGCAGATAAGATGCACTCTCTTCTCATCCATTGGAGATGAGTAGAGAAATATGAATAAATTAAAATTAACAGCTCTACTTTCTGCAACTGACTAAAGTGGGTTTTTAACCTCTCATGTTTGCTGTGTGTAAACGCACATCCATGGGATAAGACCATGACCTCTCACCTGTCTAAATAATTCACAACATTGGGACTCCTACAGCTCTTCATGATCATGATTTCATTAAAGGTTAGTTCCTTCCTCCTCCGTCCTTGAAGATTTATTTTCTTTATGGCCACCTAAAATGACATTGAAAATCAGTAACTTGAGAGGTTGGTGGCACGAGACCACAAGGCACATGGGGTGAGTGATTTTGCAATGACACAGCTGAGCTGTGCCAAACTGCCTTGTGATTAGGCACTGCAGTAATTAGGAACTGACATTCCAACAGCCCATTTCTCTGCTCCCTTGGGAGCCAGTTACAGGACATGTGGGACAGTGACATTTTGCCTTGTCCACTTGGTAACAGTGGTGTCTCAGTTATCACCCACAAACCTCTGACCACAATCTCTGCTGCTCTTTCTAGGACTCAGAAGAAGTAATCCATGCCTTAATACTCTGTGGATACATCTTGGGATATGGGCAGGGCTTAGGGCTTTCAGGGACGCCTTGCAGATCTCTCCCCATGTGCAGTTCCCAAGGGCAGCACTGAAAGTGGCTAAGGAACTGCCAGTAACTTTCAGAGGGATTTGCTGGCAGCCAGAAATGAGAATTCAGGACTCTGAGCTGTAGCCCCAAAGAGCAGTGAGGTGCTCAAGGCACCACCTTTGTTTTAGCAATGGAGAGCGAGTGAGCGTCCTTCTCTGAAAGGAGCCGCTGCCCTCCGTGCCTTCCTTCCGGCAGCTGAGGAGGACAAAGTCCAAATGTATTTTTGCAGGCTGGCACCAGTCTGTGCTTCTTGTGCCTTTTCAGCACTGCTCTGCCCAAAGCTCCAGCCACAGCTCACACCAGAGGGGAAAGCCCCTCAAGAACAGCAGAGTTTGCAGGTGCTGTTGACATTTACCTCTCCTCCTGTGGCAGTGTCAAGTGCCCTATAAACATCTCCAAAACTCCTAGAAACAAAACAGAAGCAGAGAAAGGAGAAGCTGTTTAGATCTTGCAGTGAAAGCCAGCCCACACAGGAGATCTGTGCTGTAAATGCCTAAAACCTGCGGGATGCAGGAGGGCTCTGCCAGGAGGCAGATGATGCATTTTCCTCTCAAGTGCATGGGCACTGGGCCTGTTCCTGAAGCACTGGGGTTCAGCTTCTAAAGGGAGTTTAGTCTTTCCTCTTGGGTTTCACTTTCTAAATGGTGTGGTTCCTATCCTGACCACAGAGTGCTTCCTTCTTCAAACCAGGGGAAAGAATTGTTCCTGGGAACTGGTATCTCACAGCTTTGATAGGCCGTAGGTTGCTCTTTCAGGCAAGCAAGTTTCTTCTTTTTTCATTAGTGTGCCAGTATGATTTTGAGACATACATAAAATGCTAAAGAAATTAACACAGAGCTGTCCCACACTTGAGAGACAAGGACACCTTCCAGGTCCTGTTCCTTGATGCAGGCAAGACCTGGGCAGCAAGGAGTATCTCTGACAATGCCTTCTGAGCCCACTCACAAATTCTGAGCAGCATTGAGAGATGGGACAATCTATCCTTACTGTGTGAACATCTTTGCAGCTGGCCTGACTTCACGCTGGATAGACATTCCACCAGAAAAACACCTGGCCCATGGTTGTGCAGGAGTAACTGCGGTTGGACTCACCCGCTGCCAATATAGTTCGGATGCGTGTATTTCATCATGGGATTTTCAATGGGGTTCACCATTCTCCCTGAGGGAAACAAAATGCAAGATGCTGACTTTAAAGCAGAGATCCCAGCTTCCAGGAGACACAAAAGGTAGCCCCAGTGCCTGGAGCTCTGAGCCCTTTCTGGTCAGCTGGAGAACAACAACCACAACCAGGCAGACAGCTCTGCAGCACAGGTGGCCAGCACAGAGACTGATTTTGTACAGTCCTTTGAGGAGTTCTCTTGACAGGAAACAAAGCACGGGGAGATTCAATCCCAGGAGAGGAGGACATCTTGCCCACCTTTCAGCAGTTTGCCAAAAGAGTGCCTTCCCATTTGTAAACCAGAGCAGCTCAAGCTATCACCGATCCTGATGGGGCTTTCAGCATCAGGACCCTCACCTGTTAATGAGCAGGCTGAGCTCAAAGATGCCCCTCTCCCAGCTAAGGAAGGCTCCAGCCTCTGCAGTCCCACCAGCCCTCAGGGACAGGGCAGTGACCACAACAAGGCTGGCAAAGCCCAAGCATGAGCACTGACAGGCACTGATGGGAAGAAGCCACAGCCAGCCTGAGCCCCGGACAAGCTGTTGCCCCATTCAGGACACAACAGGATGGGCTTTGAGATCAGCCACACCGAGGCGCAGATCAGTGCCCTTTTGTCCCAACAGGTGATCATAGACACAGAATCCACTGGGCTCTGGTCTCAGCCCCACCAGATCTTATCTGAGAGCACAGCACTGGCAGCTGTTAAGGGCAAGAAGCAGATTCATTGGGTTGTGCTGCAGAATCACAAAGGGCTTGATGTGTTCTCCTAGAGACTGATCTCAGCAGGGCTTGGGCCAATGGGTAGGATTCTAACAGTCATGGGAAAGAGTGGGAATTGGGTATGGAAAAGTGCCATGGATCTGAGGAATATACCATGGCTGGGCTGGAGGCTCTCTCCTGAGAAATGCCTGCAGTACAGTTTTATCTGATCACGCCACTTGGATGTGTCTCTTGGACACATCTTGATAAGCATAAAACTAGAAGATTAAATAAAGGTTGTTATCAAAGTATCTGTTTTTTCTTTGGGGGTACATGGAAAACACCTCGTGCTCTCTATTTGTCCTGTAACCTGATGTTCTTTCAAAGTAGTTCTTATTGACAAAAAGATAGCATTCTCCTATTGACAAAAATATAGCATTCGCATGAAAATAAACTGCAGATGTAGTAGTGGTAACAGTAACAGTCATAAAATGACATCAGTAAGACGTGGGGCAGAAGGGCTCCTTCAGGATGGAGAAAAACACCACAAAAACCCCACCAAAAGAAACACAAAACAATCCCACCCCCCACCAAAAATAAAATCCCCAACCAAAAGACAAAACTCCAAAGCCAGTCCATTTCTGGGAAGTTTTTTTTGCTCTGATGACTGGTTGGAAGTCATGAGTCTAAGGAGAATTTAGGAAGCTAAAAATTCTGTTCAGTTTGGCCACTAGCACACAGGGCTTGCCTAGATCATTTGCTAGGTCACAGCCTTCTGCTGATCCAAGAACAATCCCTGCTTCAGCCTTTAGCAGAGAAGGAAGCTCAGGCAAAAGCCAAGCCAGTCCAAGGTGCCCTCAGAGGCAGCAGGAACACCGGGCGCTCTCTGGCTGCCTCGAGCACAGCACTTCCTCTGGGGAGTCCTAAATGGCCCTGTGACACCAAACTCAGCAGGAGCATTTGGTACAGCTCTGCTGACACCTGCACACAACACACTGTCCCTCAGACAAGAAACACCCCAGACGTACCCAGCAGCTTCAGGTACTCCTCCTCAATCTCCTGTTCCCAGGAACTGCCTGAGCTTGAGTTCCCAGGCTTGACAGATGGGCTTCCTCGAGGTGATGCTGCTGCGGCAGCAGGTTCAGAGCCCATGATGTGCTGGACAGGGAGCATTTCTGGTGGGCACTGTTCCTGTGCCTCACTCCAAACTTGGGGTCCTTCATGGCCAGACATTGGCTGGAAATCTTTGCAGGCTGCCCGGTGAGATGTCAACATTTGCACCTCAAGTCAAACAGAGCAAAGCAGTCAGACACTACAGCTTGTCCCTGTCAGCCAGGAGTCATCGACTGGGAGGAAAGGCAAAGAACAGATTGACAGGGGATACAACAGCTTGTTTCAATCCTCCATCTGGGTCACCAGGTTCCACTGTAAAAACACCCCAAGAAAAAAGGAGAGCAGGAACAGGCCAGCAGGAATCAATTTGGATGACTGCTGGCCAAAAGGCCAAAGGACAAGTTTCACTGTCCAGGGCAGCAGTTGAGATTCAGCACACCAGGAAATGTCCTTCAGAGTGACTTTGATACACACTACAGCAGGATGGCACTCAGAGGCATGGCCCCATTCCCTGCTGCTCTGCACTGGAAAGGCAAGAAGGGCAGAAACCCCCAGATTGGTGACTGCAGTGGCTGCATCCCTCTTTCACTCACTTGGTTTTGCAGAGACTGATGGAAGCGATTAAGTTTCTCTCTGATGATTTTCATTTCTTCCTCCAGCCTCTTATGCCTTGCCTTGAGCATACTGTGAGCTATCTGAGCTCTGCATCCAGCTGTTCCTTCATGTTCTCCAACAAACAAAAGAGAGGATGTTTCATGAGTGGAGTGGCTGCCACTCTTTCACTCACCTGGTTTTGTTGATCGCCCCTCTGCTGATGGAGATTCTCCTTTTCAATTCTTCCCATGTCCTCCTTGTTCTTTCTCTTCACTGCCATGATGGCACTCTGAGCTTTGGGCAGCTCTGCTTGTGGCTCTGCCTTGATGTTCTGGACACACAAATGCAGAGCAAGTGACTGAGAGCTGCCATCAGGCTCAGCTTTTTTCCTCTTGCAGCCTCAAAATCACATTTATTCAGCCATTTCTTTCTGCTTCCCTCCCCGCATCTGCCTCCATTGCAAACCTCCCGTCCCAGGGCTGATCTCTGCAGATTCCAAGGCTCTGTCCTTTCAGTGCCTGTGGGACTTCCTGGCCTTCTCAGTCCCAAGAGCTCTGGTTGATGCCCTCTTCCTGCCCTTCCCTCTGTCACCCTGGCCAGTCAAACACCTGGCCATTCTCCCGTGGCTCTTCCACCTGCTGCCTGAGCTGCTCTTCCTGCTCTCGGCCAGGGAACAGCTCTCCCTGAATCTGGCATGGCATCTCAGGTAAGGCAGTGTGCTCCTGCTCTTTCTCTAGAAGCACCTGCACAGAAAGCAAGAGAAGAGGGGTTTCAGCTTCCCATACTCCCCTTTTAGGCCAAGACTCAAAGACTGCTGGGCTCACACGTTCCCAAAGCACTGTGCTGCTGCCCTGGGTCGTTCTCTGCCCAAGGGGAGGCACAGATTCAAAGTGACCCTGGCCCTACAATCAGGGGCCATCTGGGACTGAAGCTCCAACAGCCTCTCAGGCAGCTGACAGGGAAGGTGTGGCATTTCTCAAGGGTCTGGTGAGGGCCTCCCTCTGCTTCTGCCATGTCCTCTTTGTCTTTCAGTAGTGACTGACACCCCGCCCTGTCCCACAGCTCCATCCTGGCTCTGCAGGTGGCTTCCTGGGTGAGCCCACTCCTTGTGAGAGGCACTTCTGGAGTTCACGTTCTCTTCAGGCCTGCACCAGCATTCCTCCTTCTAGACATCCACAATCTTGTTAGAAACCTGGTCATCCAAGAGATAAGGATGCGTGCAAAGATCTCTGATGGAGGTCACAGAGCCTCTATGGCCACCCCAGTATGTGGAGGAGGACCAAGGTGTTTTTCCTCCTTTTGTCAACTGAGAATTTGACAGAAACAGAGACTCTCCAAGGCCCCATTAATGAATGCAC
>JALJVW010003861.1:0-21023 GCA_024865655.1 Emberiza elegans
GAGCTGAGCTGAGTTTTGTTTATGTTGGGATACTGTTTGTATCCACATGTGTGTAGCATGTCATGTAATGCAGGAAGGTTTAACTTTTCTTAAGAATTATTTTTGTGTTATATAACATTCAGTGGAGAAGGTGCAGCAGTGTGTGGGATGTGATCCTTGATCTGTGTGATGGGTGCTTAAAAAAGGGTCACTGCCACAACTTCTGTCTTCGTTTTGGGTTTGTTTCACCCACTGCTGGTTCCTCAGAATGGCTGAGGTGGGCAGCAGTTCTGGCGAAGTTCCAGGGTTCCATATTGAACTTCAAATATTAAATTTTGTTTTTAGAGAATGACAGTGGCATTTGAAGAAAGCTTTGTGTGCAAGCAGAGAACGACAGATTGGAAAATGAGTTCCAATGTGAGGAATTGTGTTTATTGTGTTTATGCAGCTGGTTCAGTTTTGTACTTCATAGCTTGTATTACATATGCAGTGTCAGGGCAGAGAGAGTGAGGTGCTGGAATGGTGAGCAGGTCACACTGAGACACTGGGACCTCTTTTGCCCTGCTGCCTTTGTTCACTGCCTGGCCCTTTCTATTGCTGTTCCACTGGGCCAAATCGGAACTTTATTTTTTCAAACAGTCACCAAAATTGAAGTTTTGTCTGTGAAGTACAGTCTAGAGATCAATACTTATTTCACATAGTTTGTTTATTTAAATGATAATGCACTAGTGTATAGCTACAGAAACTTTAGCTGAATGCTCTCTCTATGTGTATAGCCTGTATGTTCCTGTTTCATTTTCACATGTTTTTCTGTTTTTATTTTGATTATAAAATCAAACATTGCCCTCAACAATTACTCTTGGGAAACAAATAGTATAGCCAAACAATTCCAAGCAATCTTAAACTGAAGTTGTATTGAACTTGGGTATATTTCAGCTAGAATGTTAACTATGGATGTTACTTCATCTCCAAAGTAAAAGAAGAAACAGAAAAAGTGGACAAGTTTGAAAAAGAATGCAAACCGGAAGTCAGTCAAAAGGAAAAGCAGGTTGTTTATTTTACCATCTAATCTGTAGAGCTTTATTTGGGACTAAAGGCAATGCAAGAGCCAAGAAGTGTTTCTGGGTATTAGTAAAAAGACAAAATAACATCTGAAGCTGCATTTAAGTCAAATTCTGCTAAGTTTAGTGATGTTTCAGTACCTTTAGTCTACTGGAATTACTTATGGTTTGATTTTGAATTCGAGAATTCATTTTTTGTTTAGAGTAATGAATGACTTGATCAATATTTGGCTAAGATTATATCTAGACAAATATTATCTGTCTAGATCTATCCATCTATCTATCTATCTATCTCCATCCATCCATCCATCTATCATCTATCTATCTGTCTATCTGTGCTATCTGTCTATCTATCTCTGTCTAAGTTAACTTGAATGACAGCAAAATGTTTGCTTATCATACCTGGGTACAAATGAAAATTAATATCTGTCCCTTTTCCAGACTTCATGATGATATTTCTTGCATTTTCTAGATTTCAGCTCTTACCATACAGAGAGATGAAAAGATGATGTCATAAAAGACATCAAGGCTCAGCTGCAGACGTCACAAAAATGAGATTGCTGACTTAATGGAAGCAAAATGTAAGAGTTCTGCCTGCTGTGTTTAAATGTAATTGTTTCTAGAATTTAAATGTAATTGTTTATGATTGTTTATTTATTATATGTAATTGTTTATAGAAGCACAGGAAACAGGGCCATGATAATTTTATTCTGTTGCTGTTGGCAGCAGAATTTTGGGGCCTTGAAGGCCTTATTTTTGTTTGGAACAGGAGCTGCTCATGTGGGAGCAGGACTGGCAGGGCAGTTTTTAGGGTGAGTCAAGCAGTGAGAGTTTTTTGAAAAATTGCAAGGGGAAAAATATGTTGCTTCAGTTTTGCAAATTTACAGTCAGGCAGATGTCACTGAGGAAACTTACTTTTCAGAATATTTTCAATATTTTTAAGCCATCTATATTCAAATTTTATATATTATTTTATAGTAAATGATGTCAGTACCATTGGTCTTTGTTAAATTCTTTAAATGTATGTAATTTTCCATTTTTTAGCAGCATTTTTTAGTAAATATCCTATTTTTTAAAAATATAAACATCTTTTTTTTTTTAGTACAAAATGAAGAAATGTTAAAGGAATCCCAGGTCAGTAAAGAACATTTGAGGGCAGAGCTGGAAGAGGCTAAAATTTCATTGTAAAAGGCAGAGGTACCCCTTGCTTATAGTTTTACAGTAGAAATAGACTAGATGAGTGTTTGCATAAATAATTATGGATACTTTAGACATGAAACAGCTGTAGCTGTTTTGTTGCAAAAGATGTTTAGAAATGATATCATGTTTTGAAGGTTACTCAAAAGAACCTGGAAACTGAATTCCAGACTAGAGTGAAAACATTAATTCAGGTTACTGGAGAAAAGGAAGAGCAGGAGGAAGAATGTAAAAAAATGAAGGCTTTGCTTGCAGCCCTGACAGAGGAGTTTGAGACTTCTGTTGCCAATTTGAAAAGCTTGCTGCAAGAAGAGCAAAATAGGTAAATGAATGAGTTTCAATTCCAAGAGTGATCTTACAGGTTGCAGTCTATGACAAAATCAAGAACAATTGGAAATGAAGCTGAAATTTGGAGGGTTTTTTCACACAGTAGTCTAAAGGCAGAGAATTTAATGTAATTTTTTTGTTTGTGATAGTTGATACTGTATAAAAAGTAAATTTTTGCTCCCTCCAACTTTCATAATTATGTTTTTAAGAAATACAGATTTCTGTGAGTATATATTACTTTTATGTCTACTGTTCTGAGGTTGCAAAAGTGAAATTTGATATGTGTTGCAGGCAGATATATCATCTGCCTGTTGAAAGGTAAATGTTCTTAAAGTGCTTGTGGTAAGACTTTCTCTTACAATCCTTTAAGTTTCAAATGCAGTGCTTTGTACTCTACATTTGGGATTTTTAATTTACTATTGTCTCACATTGTCCTAATTCAATTTGTCCAAATTATTATTACTCCAATTGTATTACTATTTTTATAACCATTTTATTACTATTAAACTTTTGAAATTTTAAAAACAAGTGATTGGCGTTTTTCACAATGTCTAAGCTTAATTACCAACAGAAATAAAAACTGTATCTTTATAACAAAGTTATTTTAACCCCACCCATATAGAATCCCTGTTAATATTTGCACAAAGCCAATATTGCAATATGTGTCTATAGCAGGGCCAAGGGCCGGGCGCCCCTCGGCGGCTCCGGCCCGGCAGAATTTTGGGGGTCCCGGTGTTGGTGCCGGCAGAGCCCCGGCGCTGGGCCGGGGGTGCGTGGGGCCCTCCCTGGGGGGGCTGGGCTGCCCGGGGCAGGCGCTGCATCGTCAGCCCGGAGCCACGGGGGGATCGCCCGGGACCGGCGGGCCGGGGGCTGCGGGAGCGGAGAGGGCGGCACCGGAGCTGGGGGAGCCTCTGCAGCCTGCGGGGTCGGACACCCCGATAAGGGGGACCCCGGGAGCCCGGAACGGGGAGCCCGGATAGGGGAACCCCGGCAGCCTGGAGATGGTGGGACCATGGACAAGGGAGACCCTTGGGAACCACGCACATGTGGCACCCCAGGAGCCAGAGGAGCAGGGGGTCCCTGTGCAGGATAAGGGGAGCAGGGGGGTCCCGGTGCCGGCAGTGGCGGTTCAAGGTCCCGGGGCCGGGGGTCCCACTCCCCCCTGGCCCCCAGGAGCGCCCCCAGCCCCAGCGCTGGAGCCATCGCGCTGCTCCTCCTCACTCCCAGTGTGATCCCGGGATGATCCCAGTAGAACTCAGTCCCCCAGGAGCTGCTCCCAGGATGATCCCAGTACAGCCCAGTCACTGCCACTCCTGGCACCCCCCCACCCCTCGATCCGTTCCGACCTGTCCCGGCTCCATGCCCGCCCCTCCCGCGGGCTGCGAGGGCTCCGGGAGCGGGGGAGGAGGAGGAGGGAGGGAGGAAGAGGCGGAGCAGCAGCAGGAAGCGGCGGCCGGAGAGAGGAGGATGAATCGTGGGGCTCCGCGCTGCCTGAACTAGCAGCACCCCGGGAACATCGCCCCCCCCATCCCGCAGGTGCCCGGGAGGGGAATTCACCCCAATCCCTGCCGGGGGGTGCCTGGGTTTGGGGTTTGGGGGGGATGTTTGGAGCTGGCAGGGCTCCAAAGCCGAGCCGCAGGATGGCCCTTTGGGGGCACATCGGGGTCCCCCAGGAGGTTTTTTTGGGGGTCCCGTGCGGGTGGCGGCAGAGTGGCAGGGGGCGGGGGATGCGGGTCCCCCTCTCCAGGGGTGGGGGCTGGGCTGCCCGGCCGGGCCCTCCGAGCCTGGGGGCCACGTTTGGGCGGGAGGGGCGGCACCGGGGGGGGGACAGCGGTTCTGGGAGCCCTGGGAGCGCAGCGGCTTCCCGAGAGGGAGCCCAGAGAGAGGAGAGCCCCAGGAGGGCAAAGCGGGGACCCCGAGAGGGGGGGACCCCTGGGATTGCCGGGACCCCGGCAATGGGGGGGTGCTGGGGCTGGAGGGGCGGGATGGCCGGGAAAGGGGCTTGGGGCTGCGGGGCCGGGAGTGGCTGCTCCCAGTATGAGCCCAGTCACTCCCAGTCATTCCTTATGCTGATGCAATTTGCTCCCAGCAAGGTCCCAGTTGCTCCCAGTTCCTGCCATCCCAGTGTATTCCCAGTTCTCCCAGTTGTCCCTAGCATAGTCCAATTAAAATAGACCCAGTCTGGTCCCAGTCACCAGCCATATGGCCTCAGACACTCCCAGTATATCCCAGTTGGCCTGAACATTCTTGTAGTCATTCCCAGGCACTCCCAGTTACCACAGCATGGTTCACTTGACCCCAGTTTTATCCCAGTTGCTCCCAGTTCCTCTAATTATGTCCCCAGTTGGCTCCCAGCATGGGCCTGGTAGCTCCCAGTAACCCCCAGTCAGGGTCCAATCACACCCACTCTAATCCCAGTATGATTGTAGCCATTCCCAGTATGATCCCAGTCACTCCCAGTCTAATGCCAGTGCCCCAGTGTGATCCCAGTTGCTCCCTGTCAATGCCAGCATGACCCCAGGAGCCCCAGTATATCCCAGTGTCTCCCTGTATCTCCCAGTTTCTCTTTGTCACCCCCAGCATGCTCCCAGTCACTCCCACCTTCTCCTGGTTGCTCACAGCCAATCCCTTCCCATCCCAGTGAATCCAGTCACCCTCAGTGTAATCCCAGTCTAACCCAGCATGGACCCAGCTGCTCTCACTGTGATCCCAGTATGATCCCAGTTGCCCCTTGAATAGTCCCAGTCCCTCCCAGCAGGGTCCCAGTTGCCTCCAGTGTTGATTCAGTTCAGCATGGTCCCAGTTCTTCCCAGCATAATCTCAGTTGTTCCCAGTGTGTTCCAGTCACGCCAGTATGGTTACAGACACATCCAGTATATCCCAGTTTTCCCCAGCATGTATCCAGTCCTTCCCAGTTCCTCCAGTTTGCTTGCAGCATCATCCATCCCAGTTTCTCTCAGTTGCTCCCTGTAGCCCAAAGTGTGATCCCAGTCTCCCTTTCAACCCCAATATGATCCCAGTAAGCTCCAGTTTGATCCCAGTCACATGCCAGCCCTCCCAGTGTGGTCCCAGTATAATCCCAGTTGCTTCCAATCTCTCCCAGTATGGTCCCAGCTGCCTCCAGCATGGTTCCAGTTGCTTCCTAGATCAACCCAGTCACTCCCACTATGATATCATTTGCTCCCAGCGTGCTCCCAGTTGCTCCCAGTCAGGCCCAGTATGGGGGATGATGTGCAGGGTGTGTTCCCAGTTGCTCTCAGATCCTCCCAGTATTAGTCCAGTCCCTCCCAGTATGATCCAAAGATGAGCCCAGTGTGCTCCCAGTCCCTGCCAGTATGAACCAGTTGTTTTCCAGATGGTTCCAGTTGCTCTCTTTCCCCCTCCCTTTCATTCCAGTCCCTCCCAGTATCTCCGAGTGTAGCCCAGTTCCCTCCAGCATGTTCCCAGTCACTCCCAGTTGCTCCCAGTTGGGTTTTTGGGGGGATGTTTGGAGAATGAAGAAGTCCAAGGCTGAGCGGAAAAGGCCCTTGGGGGGACATCGGGGGTGGCGGTGGTGGCTGGCGGCAGAGGCAGCCTGGAGGAGCAGAGCCCTGTGTCCCCAGGAGCCCAAAGTGGGGAGCCCAGAGAGGGGGGGCGCCGCCATTGGCGGGAGCCTCAAGAGCCTGGAGAGGGGCAGGGGGACTCCTTGAGCCGCTGCAGCCCCAGAGCAGAGAATGAGGGGAGAAGGGAGCCCGGGAGCCCAAACAGCCCCGGCATCCCGAAATGGGGAGAGCCAAGAGGGGGAGCTTTTGGGATTGCTGGGACTGCCAGCAGCCTGGGCAGGGTGGGCACTGGGAGGAGAAGGGGGACCCCAATCCAAGCGTGACCCCAGCAGCTGGGACAGGGGGAACCCCTGAACACCAGAGGGAGGGACCAGGGATGGGGAACTCCTGGGAGGCTTTTTTTCAGGGCTGAATCTTGGTGTTTGGGAGGTTTTTCAGGAGCCCAGGTGTCCAGTGACTTGTAGAGATGGACTCAGGCAGAGGGACCTTCAAACTCAACGTGCTCATCCATTGTTTTCCCCAAACCAGGATTTCCCATTGCCAACCCCTGGCAGGCTGCGAGGAAGAGGAAGATGCCCTGGGACACTGAGGAAGGTGAGGAGGAAGTCAGTGTCTCTGGAAGTCCCTTAAAATCAGAGGGTTTTGGGAAAGCTGCAAAAGACAAGCCTCAGAGACAGTAGAACTGTGATTAGAGCTTTGCAGCAGCCATAAGATTGGTCAGCAGGAAAATTATATAAGAAGTAGAAAGTAGGGAGAAATAGAACAATGGTCTGTGCATTAACACTTATCTAGAATAACTCCCTAACCTGCAGAAAAGTATATCTAGCAAGGTATTAGGAAGTTCCGAGGTTAATAATGGAGCTCTGTGCATTGTGTTTTAGGGCTTACCAGCAGGTATTGTATCTGAAATAAGCAAGCATTGTTTTAACCATCAATGTGTTTATACTGCTTGGATAGAACTACTGCCAATATGCTTTTGCTTTGTGTGATTGGTCAAAAACCTTTATTTTAAAGTAAGTGTTAACATGAAGTTCTTTGTCTGCTACCTGGGATGTGAGCTGCTGGCATCTTCCCATTGTCATAACCAAGTAATGAGACTGATGGTGGAAAATAAAACAGCTCAAGAGGTTCCTGGCAGTCCCGTCCTGTTTGTGATTTGTGCACAGCCCCTGAGCTGGCGATGAGTGCCCCCCCCCTCTGTGCTGCTCCATCTCCCAGCCCAGCACAGCCCCGGCTGCAGCTCAGCCCTGGGGGGATCTCCTTGCCCTTGCCTGTGGCACGGAGGCAAATCCCATCCTGTCCTTGTCCTTCCTCCCCCAGAGCAGGAGCTGAGCATGGAGAGCAGGGAGGACAAATCCCCACGGCAGAACCTGGTGGAAGAGGCTGTTTTGAGCGGCTCCACGGCGCAGGAAGCCAATGGGGAGGAAAAGCCCCGGAGATGCCGCACGAGGAGGGGCTGCAAACGCAGGTCACAGGGATCTGAGGGGGAAAGAGCCAGCCTGGGCCGGGAAGGCAGCCGGAGATGGAGCCAGAGCTCGGAGCTGGTGCTCCATGAGCAGCTCCATGATGGGGAGAAGCCCCACACGTGCGTGGAGTGTGGGAAGAGCTTCAGGTGGAACTGGGACCTGATCAGGCACCAGAGGACCCACACTGGGGAACGGCCCTACGAGTGTGATCAGTGCAGGAAGAGGTTTCAGACCAGCTCCGTTCTCCTCCAGCACTATCGGATTCACACAGAGGAGAGGCCCTTCCGCTGCCCCGACTGCGGGCAGGGCTTCAGGCAGAACGCCCATCTTGTCATGCACCGACGCATCCACACTGGGGAGAGGCCCCACGAGTGTGAGGAATGTGGGAAGAGCTTCAGCCAGAGCTCCAACCTGATCAGCCACCAAAGGACCCACACTGGGGAGAGGCCCCACGAGTGTGAGGAATGTGGGAAGAGCTTCAGCCAGAGCTCCCACCTGATCAGCCACCAGAGGACCCACACTGGGGAACGGCCCTACGAGTGTGGGGAATGTGGGAAGAGCTTCAGGCACCATTCCAGCCTGATCGTCCACCAAAAGATCCCACAGGGGAGAGGCCCACGAGTGTTCCAAGTGTGGGAAGGGGTTTCGGATGAAGTCAGATCTCCTCCTGCATTATCGGAGTCACACAGAGGAGAGGCCCTTCCAATGCCCCTGACTGTGGGAAGGGATTCAAGCACAACTCCCAACCTCATCAGACACAAAGCGCATCCACACTGGGGAGAGGCCCCATGAGTGTCCCCAGTGTGGGAAGAGCTTCTCACAGAGCTCTAACTTGACCAAACACCAACGGAGGCACCAGTAAGGGAAGCCCCTGCGAGTGCCCATGGAGTGTGGGAAGAGCTTCGTGCGCTGCTCCAGCTCCATCCCCCACTGGAGGAGGCACTTTGGGCACAGCCCTGGTCACTCACCTTCCCTCTGATCCCTGTTGGGAACACACCTGGCTGCTTCTCTTTTTGGTTTGACCTTAATTTTTTTCTCTTCTCCATGTTTTTCCACTCTAGAAGCCAAGAGGGATCGATCTGTCACTTCAAAACCACTCAAATCCCACTGAAAATAACTGAATTTTAACCCAAAAAGGCTCAATCCTACCTCAAATTGCTTGTTCCCACCTCAAAAAAACTCAATCCCACGCCAAACTCACTCCATTCCACAGCCAGCAGGGTGAGTTGGGGTTGGGAGGCGATTGGTAGAAGTGGGATCCCAATTTGGAGCAATGGGATGGGGACTGTGTGGGGCTGGCTGGGTGGGATGTATTTGATAGCAAATAAAACTCTCAGAGTTACTGATTTCTGTCCTGTTCATTTTTGGTCAGTTCTGTTTGCAGAGTGCTGCCTTCTCAGCTGAATAAATTCCTATAAAAATTGCATTTTTAAATCATCTAGCCTCTAACAATTCAAAAACCAATATCCAAATAAAACCTTGCATGCCCAATAAATTTTTAAAAATAATTTTGATTGTTTTAGAGTACTTAAGGATGTTTTTAAAGTTTAATTGTTTGGTTAAAATGTCTGAGAAATTATAGTGGTGTTTGGTTTTGTGTTTAGTATATTTGTAATATGAATTGTTTAACTAAGATGTGTTAGATTGTATGTTAGTTTTTTAGATATTTTTTATCTAAAGTGTATTAGTTATTGAGTTAAAACTTTCAAAAGGTATTTCTTGATATATAATTTGTTTCTTTAGATGCATTGGTAATATATTAATAGTTGTTGGTTTGGGTTGAATCATTGTTGGAGTACTGTAAAAGAAGTCTTGAGATTTTTATATTTCATTTTTATTATAATTTATTTAATTTCAATTTTAATTTTCTTGTTTATAATTTTATTGCAATTTGTTGAGAGGATAGGAAGGAAGTTCAAGGGCAGGAACATTTTTTCCTGGCTGGGAACTGGAATTCCAGACCCTGGGGTGTGTGCAGGACCACACAGACTGGGATCAAATATGGACTGGGATCAAATATGGACTGGGATTCTTTGGGTTGGGGCTGCACAGACTGGGACCATATGGATCAGGACCACACAGACTGGGATCAACTGGACTGGGATCAAATATGGGCTGGGATCACCTGGACTGGGATCACATGGATGGGGATCCTGTGGATCAGAACCCTCCAGACTGGGATAGCCTGGAGTAGGATCAAATATGGACTGGGACTGTTTTTTTAAAGTAACTTTGTTCTATAGTTTGTATTTCTGTTGTTAATTAAGCTCAGTGAAATAGCTGCTTGTGTTAAACTGCCTGCTTGGATGGGATAACATCCAATGCACACAGGATGAGGACACCTGTACAGATCTGCCAGCTGTCAGCACTCCCCGTCTGAAGGCAGAGTGGACCAAGGCCCAAAAACTGGAGGTGATAAAGAGAAGGAGCCAAAACCACAGCCAAGGAACACACATGCTCTGAAAAGGCAGACCCAGGGAGGGGCCATGTAAAATCGTTCCTGGAATATGTAAAGTAGGTTATGGATATGCATGAGGGGCTATGAATATGCAACAGGCTGATGTAAGGGAAAGGTATTTCAGGGGGATCCCTGAAGGTAACAGGGAGCTCCTGGCTGAGTGCCAAGATGCACCGGGCCGTGATAACCTGTGCTCTATGGTCCTGGTCCCCCATTGTCCTTTATTAAACTTTTAACATTTTCACAGGGGAGTGAACGTGTTTTTCACAGGCAGCTTCACAGAAACTGGAAAACGTGGGGGTTCCTGGGAGGGGGCACCGCTGATCCAGGGCATCGAGGCGCTGCCTGCAATCGTCCATAACCGCCCATAAGGAGCCTCCAGGGCTTTGCCCTCCATGAGCTGCAGCAGACGTGTCAGGAAAGGTGACAAGAGCCCGTGGAATGGTCCTTGTTGCAGGCAGATTAGTCACTTGTAGCTCTTCAAAACTCCCTCCCATGAAAAAATGAAAAAACTTAAACTGTTCCTAAATTTGAAAAAACACATTCACTCTCCTGTGAAAATATAAAAAGTTTAATAAAGGACAATGGGAGACCAGGACCATGGAGAAAAAGGTTATTATGGCCGGGTGCATCTTGGCACTCAGCCAGGAGCACCCTGTTACCTTCAGGGATACCCCTGAAATACCTTTCCCCTTACATCAGCCTGTTGCATATTCATAGACCCTCATGCATATCCATAACCTACTTTACATATTCCAGGAACGATTTTACATGGCCCCCTCCTGGGTCTGCCTTTTCAGAGCATGTGTGTTCCTTGGCTGTGGTTTTGGCTCCTTCTCTTTATCACCTCCAGTTTTTGGGCCTTGGTCCACTCTGCCTTCAGACGGGGAGTGCTGACAGCTGGCAGATCTGTACAGGTGTCCTCATCCTGTGTGCATTGGATGTTATCCCATCCAAGCAGGCAGTTTAACACAAGCAGCTATTTCACTGAGCTCAATTAACAACAGAAATAAAAACTATATCTTTACAACAAAGTTACTTTACCACTACACATATAAAATCCATTTTAATATTTGCAAAAAGCCAATATTATAATGTGTATCTATAACATTGCCCATATCTTTCCTTACCCTTTTGTTCCCAAGAGTGCAGCAAGGAGTGCAAACTGCCAGCATGGCACGGAGTTGCTGCCGTCTCTCCGTCGCCCCGTGTCCCTCTCCCGTAAGAGCCTGAATGAGAGATGTGGGACTCCAGGCAGCTCTTCAAAATGCAGTTTATTGTATCCAAGATGTTACAGCAGTCCAGGGTCGTGGGTGACAGAGCCTGTGCCTACAGCTGTCAGCTCCAGCTGCAGACAAGCCTGCAGACCCTTTAGCTTTGGTTACAGTGCATTATATACTCTTCTTTGCTGAGCATCTTCACACAGAAGAACCAATCTATACCTTTACTTTTACCTATAGCCTATCATAACTCCTATAATTACCATATCCATGTTACTATTCTCCAATCACTAAAAGTTAGTACATTACAGTTTAAACTAGAAGTTGTTTTTCAGTTTTCTTGCAGTGGAAAATTCTGAGACATTTTTTCTACTTGCAACATCGACAGTCTTTTTTGCCTGTGGAATCTTTTTGCTTGGTAAATCATCTTCTGTTTGGGGTGAATTTATCCTTTGCTCCAAGCCATAAAAACCCCTTGTAAGTAACATACCCTTTGCCTTCTTTGTTATCCAGTAAGACTGGCTCAGCAATTCTTTTCTTCTATATCAAAACTTGCTTTCATTTCTATTCCTTCTTCAGATTCTACATTCAAAAATCTTTCTGCCAAGCACACATATCTGTTAAAGTTTCTTGTCAAACTTTCATCCTTCCCAGCACTCTTTGCCACCCTGTCCCCCTTTTCCTGAGGGCAGAACAAGGGACAGAATCCATCCAGAGGTGACAGGGGAGCACTGCCGTCCTCTCTCCGTCCTGTGTCCTCCGTCCTCCCTCCCCATCTTTCCATGTCCCCCCTTCCCTGCCTGTCATTGAGTCAGAAATGACACGGATAAATGAGTGACACACTCCATGCATCTTCAGAAGGCCAATAGTCATCTTCATTAGGAAACCCATCATTTTATACTCGGTCCCGATCCAGGTGGACCTGATTGGTTATTGTACATTTCACATGATTGGTTTATTAAAAAAACACCCCTTGGGGTAAACAATCCATGAGGAAACCAATTGTCACAAACACCACCTGCGAGGTTGTGCAGAATTCCTCATCTCCAGCTCCCTGATATTTTCCAGATGGATCCATGGGAAATCTTACTTGGACTGTGCATCCACACCTACCCGGGAAGGTGACGGCCGCGCCGTCCCGGGCCCTCCCTCTAGAAATGGCGCTTACCACGCTGTTTAAGGTTCCCCTTTTTCTTGCCTAAATCCTTCTTTTCCTGTCCCCAACCTCCCCTTCCCCCTGCTGTTGGAACCCAGGGCACAAGGAATGTCTCCCTGCCTGTCCTGAGAAGTCCTGATCCCCAGGAGAACACTGCTTTTAACCTTTGTCCATGGAGAAAGCTTCCAAGACTTTGGGATGAACTGGAATCTACGAGTGTGTGAAATAGATAGTAGTGTAGTTTATCACAGGGTGAAAAACAGAGCTTTGGGATTTTAGCATGAGGGTGGATAGAAGACAAGATGGAGGATTTTGGGTATTGTCTGATCTCCTTGTCCTTCATCTACTCCATTTTCTGCTGTGTTGGGAGCACAGGGTGATTGGTTGGAAAGAGCTGCAATGCAGGTGCTGAGTGGCAGACAAAGAATTACTTACTGGTAGAAATAAAATGCGTTCAAGAGTTAATTGGACAAAATAATTTTAAAAGACCTTGAACCTGTGTGTCTTGTGACTTTTGGTGCCTTCTCTTTGTATGCTAAGTCTGGTGTGCAGCCGGCGTGCTGAACTGTTGATAAGAGGAAAAATAAACAACAACCTAAAGACCGAAAAACCAAAAGTCCCGTTCGTTTCTCAGTCCTGGCACAGAACCCTTTAGGGGTGTCCCCTCAGGGGATACTCGGGGGGTTTCACACCTCCCTCCCTCCCCCCTTCCTGCCCCGCTGCTCAGCCCCGCTCCAATCCCTGCACCTAGAACCACAGAATCATAGATTGGTTTGGCTGGCACAGAATCTTAAAGGATGTTTCATTCCAACCCCTGCCATGGGCAGGGACACCTTCCACTAGACCAGGTGTTTTCAACCTGGCCTTGAACATTTCCAGGGATGGAGCAGCCACAGCTTCTCTGAGCAACCTGTGCCAGGGCCTTACCACCCTCACAGGGGAGAATTTCTTCCCAATATCCAATCTAACCTGACATCTGGCAGGTTGAAGCCATTGCCCCTTGTCCTGTCAAGCCAGACCCTTGTCCAAAGCCCCTCTCCAGCCCTCTGGAGCCCCTTTAGGCACTGGAAGGGGCTCTGAGCTCTCCCCAGAGCCTTCTCCAGGCTGAACACCCCCTGCTCTCTCAGCCTCTCTCTGGAGCTGAGATGCTCCAGCCCTTTTGTGATTTTTGTGGCCTCCTCTGGACTTGCTCCAACAGGTTCCCTTTGTCCCCTTCTCTCCCTCCTTCAGCCTCCCCACCTCACAAGCAGTCCTCACCACGGAGATGGGACAACTTTCCCTCCTACATCTGTTGCTGCTGGATTCTACCCTCCATCCCTCCCATCTCAGCTCCGTGGTTCTCCTCAGCAGAGGAGAAGGCTTGTGGGTATGTTCTGGTCCTTCAGACTGCCCTGGGCAGGGGCTGGGGGGTGAAAATCAGGGCTGGGAATAACCAACAGATTCTGCAAAGTCACAGCAGTGAGCTCTGCTGCCACAGAGATGCACAGGCCACGAATGCACACTCAGGGCTGCAGCCTGGGATGTGTGCGAAGGAGATTCTCCTGTTGAAGGAGGGAGAAATTTGCTTTTGCATAAATATCCACAAAAATAGCTGAGGGGAAGCACAGCAAAATGAGTGGGAAAGCAAGCTGGACTTTTTCTGGCAGAGGCTGCTTTGCTGCCAGTCTGAGTCTCTCTTTTGAGCAGATATCAAAGGCTGCACCCACACCAGCTGCTGCTGGAGATCCTTTGCATTTAAAAAAGGAGCTCTAGCTATGGAGAGTAGCCACCTTCCCTATAAAGCATTGCAGGGTGAGAGGCATCATTCTCTGGACACACATTGTTGTACCCCACAATGATATTCCAGAGTATCCAGAGAGAGATGGGAGCCCAGTGACAGCTCTTTAAATAGTTAACAAACCTCCCTGGAAAAAAAAAATATGAAAAGAGAATTTTAAAAAAGAAAGACATATTTACAATCTAACTTCTCAAGAAAAACTTGTGAAAACAGACCTGAGTAGCAACTGCTCAGCCTCAGGCAGAGTCTTCACCAGGGCAAGTCTCGACCTTTGGCGCAGGGGCACCACAAGGGCCCCACACAGCTTTGGTCTTTCTTAGTCAGGGTTTCTCCCACCTGCTGAATTGTCCCCAGCCCTGGGGACAATTTGGAGCAGGGGAAAGGCTTTGTGGCTGCTGTGGCTGTGGGTTTGAGGAGAGGGATTTCAGCTGAATTCTCACCCAAAACAAACACCCCCCCTCTGACCTGCAGCTCTGTCAAGGGTAACCCAGCATGTCCCCAGCTCAGCTCTTCCCAAGGCATAAAACCATAAACCACAGAACATCCAGAGCTGGAAGGGACCCACAGGGATCAGAGCTCCTGCCCTTGCAGAGAACAACACCAAGAACCCCACCATGTGCCTGAGGGTGTTGTCCATCCAAACCTCAGTGAAAGTGTAAATTCTGCTCCTTATTTTTTATGTTAGAAGTTGTAATTGATGGAGGGGCGAGTGTTGTTGGCTGAGGGAGAGGAAGGGAGATCTGGCTCTTGCAAAGCCAGATCTCTGCCCACATTTACCAAGAGCCAAGGAGCTGCTTGGGGCAGAGCTCAGTACCCAGCTCATCCATTCCTCAGCCTTTTCCAGCACTTGATTTCAGCCAACAGCAGCAGAGAGAATACTTGATATGTTAATAAATCCCATCATACTGAATAAAGCACTTTGGTTTATGGTTTTGCTGTAAGAACTCACCCCTGGATACTTAGAATTAACTGAACTAGAAAAAAAATAAGGAGTTCCATTTTTTTTTTTTTCTCACCAATTTATTTTTTTTCTTTTTAAGAAGAAAACCACCACTGCTAACAAAAAAAACCCTCTCCTGATATTTACCTGCTTGGGCAGGAATATTGATCTCTGCAGAGAGAAAGCACTTTTCTTATTGCACATCTCGCTGTGTGATCCATCCTTCCTACAGAATATGGCCTTGGCTTTATTTTCAGAGCAGCTCTGCAATTTATTGTTCTCCCAGGTCACACCTAACCCCATAACTCCTGGGAATTGTGGGGAGAGGAGGTGGGAAGAGCTTTTTTTCATCCTTCAGTAGACTTCACCTCTAACAGCAGGCAGCTGCCTGCACTGCTGCCCTGCTACACATCACAGCTGCCCTTTGCAAGAGCCAGGGACCCAATTTTCACATCTTCTGTGCCTGTGTTAACTACAGACCAAGCTGTCTGTGTAACAAACCAGCCACAGGGCTGAAATATTCCAAATCCACCCAGTGAACTCTTCCAGGTTATCATCCAAATCACATGGGTTTTAATTTTCCTTTATTAAAAGCACACAAGTAGCCACCTAAATGTCATTTACACTGCGGCAGTTGTGTAAAAAAATCACACCAACACAACCACTTCCAGAGGGAATTACAGAGCCAGCACTAAAGCCATCCAGCTGACCATGAGCCTGTAACTCCAGAGGCACAGTACAATAAAGTTTTGCTTTCAGGCGTTTGCTGCTCTTCTTAGAACAAACTTCACTGAGCATTGAACAGAATGCCTAAACACATCCACTGCAAGGGCTGTGGAAATACCCAAAAGCTTGCTAAACACACATTTATTGAGTACTTGATTATGTAAGATTGTTGCAGCATAGGCATTATAACAAAATCCATATTTTAAAAATGCCAAACACTGGTATATTTTCTTTCAGAGGACATAAATCTATTTAAAAATCCAGCCAAGAATGACAAAGGGAGTGTGGCTGTTCCTTGGCCAGCCACTAATGAATGTTCTCCTGCTCCCTAAAGGTAAGAACAGCCTGGCAGTCAGTTCCCAGCTTCAGCCCCAGCCATTCCCAGACCCCATCAGACCATCCCACAGTGAGGGCTGAGCAGACCCAAGGTCTCTCACTGCCCAGTGCTGGTACCACCCACAAACATCCCACCCAACCCAGTTTTCCAAAGGCATGGATGCAGCTTGCCAGCAGCACAGTTCTCAAGGAGCTGTTCTTCACATGCCTGGGGTTTATTTGGGATTTCCTGGTGAGGGCTCTGGCATTAACATCCACTACAAAGTGCTTAAAGTGCCCAGATTTCCTCCTCCCTCCAGATTGGTATGGGCAAGTGCTAATTGCAAAGTTTGCTCTGGTACACATCCAGATTCCCAATCAAATGTTAATCGGCATCAAAATCCTCCCAGCTTGAGCAGTTTACAAGGGATCTGGGTCCTACACACAGGACACTGGAATTGCATCTATATTTTAAGCCCAACCATGAGAGAAACACTCTACATAGAAATATAACATCCAATTCCTTTGTACAGCATATAGAAAGAACATGACAGCATTAAAATATTGGCAAATCAATACATTAAAAATACAGAGTCTCATAGATCAGAGCACAAGAAATATATTCACATTGGAATCTGTACAGTCCAGGTGACACTGCTGGTTCTCATGTTGGAATTGACCTCCCCATCTCCAGGTGGAGGTTGGTGCTTTGCTCCCCATCAGCACCACTGGCCAGCACTGCCCAGATTTCCTGGGGCTGTTGTGCTACAGGGACAAGCCCAGCCTGCTGCTCTCCCCAGCACAGAGGGCACTCAAGTGGTGAGACTCTTTGGGGAAGCTTTTGTTATCAAGTGAAATGACAGGACATTTCATTTTCCACAAAGCTCTGGCCTGCTTTGGGAGAGGAAAATCAATCCATGGCTGGCAGGAGGGGTGGTACCCAGGCAGCATTTCCCACATGCTTTCAGCATTGTGGGTCTCATTTCAGTTAAAAACATAAAACAAACCACAGAACCCCAGGTTTTGTATGGTTTGTACCCCACTTATCCCATGTGGAGCAGCTGGGACTCTTTAGGCTGCCTCCTCCCATCAGGAATGTCCATGTCTTCTGCAAGAGCTGCCATTCTGACTTCTCCAAAATGGCTTTTCCTATACATAAATACATGTGTCTATAGGCCACTTCATTCCTTCCTCCTCTCACCAGGAAGATGCCCAAGGCATGCTTTGGAAGGTGAAATCCTACCATGGATCTGCTCCTATTCCACTACAGACATGTACATACAGACACATTCTGTCCATTATTACACTGGAAATACAGAGTTAAAAAAAATAGTAGCAGCACGTAAATGAGAAATTGTGTTCATTTCCTCAGTCTTTTTTCTTCTTCCTCTTCAGAGCTACACCATCAGCTCTGACAGTCCCTTCTCCCCACCCTGCTCCCCCTCTGAGAGGGGTGGTTCACTGCAGATCCCATCTGCAGGAGCTGGCGCTGTCCTTCCAAGCCAGTTTGAATTTCTCTTCCCGTCAGCTCCCTCCCTCCTCCCTGCATCCTTCCCTGCATCCTTCCCTGCGTGATGACTCATCCTGGAGATGATCTTGGGTTTTGTCTGATGGCTCCTGCCCACTTTGGCTGCAGCAAAGTCTGATTTCAGAGCGATAGCACAGGAGGAAAACCCGCACACGGGCGCCTGGTGAGCCAGGCGAGCTGTTAACATCTCCAGCCAGGGAGGAAAAAAGCAATGCAAGAGTTCACATTCTGTCTGTCTCCCAGCAGCAGCAGAAGTGTAAGCCCCAGGAGCGATGCCTATTTTAAACCCTTCATTCCCAAACTCTCAATAATGTTGCAAACCCCCAGGGTTTTGCAGGAATCAGCGGGCTGATTTCAAACACGTTCCTTAGTGCAGGATGCACTGGAAATTAAAAATGCATCAAGTGGGCTCACTTTCTCTGTGTGCTCTCACAGCATCCAGTTTTCCCAACCCCCACAATTGTTTCCTTGGTTTCTCACCTCTCAGTTTTGGGGTCCTGCTAAAGGGCCGTTATCTGAGTCAGTTCTGATGTGGGGGTGGTCGGACTCTGCTGGGCGACAGCCACCATGGGGATTTCCATGCCTAGTCAGGCTGGATTGTTAGTCCCCTCCGAGTTCTTGCAGGCGTAGGCCACATCCTTGGCGATGCTGCACATCCTGTTGGACATCTGGAGCTTGGTCCTGAAGGCGGTGGGGAAGCAGAACTTCTTGAAGCACGCCTTGAAGTTCTCATCCAGGAAGGCGTAGAGCACGGGGTTCAGGCTGCTGTTGGCGTACCCCAGCGCGGTGCAGAAGCAGGAGATGGCCAGCTCCAGCTCGCTCTCTGCCTTGGCTCCCAAGCACTGCACCAGCACGAAAATCTGGATGGGAGTCCAGCCAACGATGAAGACTGCCACCACCACCAGCACCATGCGGGTGATGCGCCGCAGGTTGCGGTCCTTCTCCTTGGAGCCCGAGAGGTCGCGGACGTTCTTGAGCCGCCGGATCACGAGGCTGTAGCAAATGGTGATGATCAACACAGGGATCATAAAGGAGAAGAGAAAGACGCAGATGCCAAACACTGGGTCCCAGTAGTCCACGGGAGAAGGGAGCTTAATTAGACAATCAATCTCTGCAAGAGTGAAAGAAACAAAAAGGAAAGGAAGATCAGCAAATGCAGATCAAGCAGAAAAGCATCTGCACATTCAGATTAGTTTGGTTAGTTAGGTTAATGGTTGGACCTGATGATCTCAGAGGGCTTTCCCAACTTAACATAATTCTATGTTTAATGCTCAATTCCTCACATAATTCCATGTTTAACACTAGAAAAGCAGCAGCAGTGATACAGAGAGGCAGGAGCAGAGTTAAGATGATTTTACAGCACAGACCTCACCCCACAGATGAAACTGCCCCCCTCTCCCTGGGCTCTCGTGTCCCTCCCACTGGGTGCAGTTTTACTGACCGTTGTTCTCGTTCTCTGCAGATCCCATCACCATGGCTGCGATGCCAAAGACAGAAGCCAGTGCCCAGATGCAAACATTGACCACCTTGGCCTTGTGGGGCGTGCGGATGTCCAGGGCTTTGATGGGGTGGCAGATGGCGATGCAGCGGTCCACGCTCATCATGGTCAGCGTGAAGGTGCTGGTGAACATGTTGTAGTAGTCAATGGAGATGGCAGTCTTGCACAGGACATTGCCAAAGGGCCAGAAGCCCAGGAACGTGTCTGTTCCTGGAAGGGCAAGGTCATCAGGCACAAGGTGTCAGCCAGGGCGAGGTTCAAGATGTAAATGTTGGTGGCTGTCTTCATCTTGGTGAATCTGAAAGGCAGGAATGAGCAATGGTTAGAGTTCCCACTGACCATGATGGGTCAGACACTGAACTTTACCAAAGCAGACTCTGCTGATTTTGAAAGGAGATGCTGTATTTTCTTATGTAATGAGATTGGCCATCCTCACCTTTCAACCTCCCACAGGTTTATCAACACACAGTTCAGCCCATCTCCTACAACACCACAAATGGTCCCTCCACAGTCAGTTCCATGGGCAGGAGAATCATTCCCTCAGACTGCCAGCGAGCACCATGAAAGCCTGAGGCTATCAGATGGTGTTTCTTGAAAAATTACTTCAATAAGGTCAGCTTAGGGTTTCACTACCTATGGCTTCATTGTTAGAAGTATTGGTGAGAGCTTTAGCCAGTAAATGAAAGGTGCAGGTGCAAGTTGATCAGCCATTTGACATGGGCTCATAGCCAGAGAGCATGGCTAATGTGAGCTGTCAAATCAGAGCAGGCAAAATGGCCAGCCAAAAACTGGTGAGGAGCTAGGTTTGAATCAGAAATCAGAATATCACAATGGATCTTTCTAGAGAAAGGAGTAAAGTCACAAGTCAAACCCTAAAGATTTTTTGTCATTTCAATATTACTTTTACCACAAGAACTGCCTGCCCTGAAGGAAGAGTCACCTTTCTCTAATGGCAATCATCTCCTTTTCACACTTGGGAAATGATGCAGAGCCAGCTGTGATCACCTATCCGGGGGACGTGCAGTGTCTGCAGAAATGGAAGCTCAACAGTGACTCTGTGACTGGATCCAACATTTCAGCTCCAGGATATTCCTCTCATGGGCAGAATAAGAGCTCAAATAGGTATCATTTTAAAACTACAGCTCATCTATCATTTACTCTACTAATGGCCTTAGCAGAAACACGGCCAAAAATGGCAGACAAAAATGATGTTATGAACAGAGTGCAAGTTCATTTGAGGGTAACACTTCTACCCATAAACTGCTGCACTATTTTCAGCCTGATACATGTTAAAATATTACAGGGTTGATTTTACTTAAAAAGCTCTTTTGCCAATTTGATTCAGAACTGCAAACCCCCGACTTCCCTTCTCTGTTCTGTGCCCTCCCTGAGCTTCTTCAGCTCTTGATAAATGACTTGGATGCTTGGCAGAACATTACCACTGGTGTTCTGAACTCTGCTGGGACACATGGTGACCTGGCCAGGTTTGCAAGAGAAGCAGACAGGGGAACCACAATTCAGACTGTAAAATCTATATTTTTACCTGCCTTGGAGCTCTAAGCTGGGCTTGTATCACAAGTCTGAAAGCAGCTTCAGAAAGCAAAACCAAATTATCCTATTTTTGACCCTGAAAGCCAAGGGAATCTTTTGGAGGTGAGCACTGATGGAAACATTGTTGGAAATACCTTAAGGTCCCCACACAAGCCTGAGTGAGGCTTTTCCTGGCCCAGAAATCAATCACAAGTTCTTAGAAAGACAGCTCAGACAAACTTACACAACCAAAAAGCAGTAGAAGGAAAATACTGGTGCCTTTCCTTTTGTGATGGATGAACG